>JAANSP010002074.1:0-13610 GCA_036850745.1 Homidia socia | reverse complement strand
AAGTAAAACACTTATTTTGCAAAGAAATGAGAAATAAATAGCAATTTTTCAAGTTATGCATGCAATATTTTCAATGGAGCGGAAATAATGTTGTGATGAGTGTCAGCAGAATAAAAATTAGCGGTTATAGATAAAGTGCAATTTATTTGTGTGTCATTTGATGATTGATTAAACATTTGTGTAAAGTTGTGCTACATGCTACGCAGTATAATAATAACAAGCAGTTTGCAAGTGTAGAATTGTTTTTTTACAAGTGAATTTCTACTCCTAAATACATGACTACGGAAACGCTATTCTCTGGAAAGTAAATTAAAATTTGTTTGTTTACATGTTTATTTTATTCATTCGTAATCATTCATAAAAGACTTGCTATGTCAAGTGAGTTGAAAGTTGCAACTCCACTCAGCGTAATCTTCTTTTTATCTAATAAAAAGCTACTAGAACAGCTAGACTTGTGTATATACATCCAAATGCAAATAGAAAGACATTGAATATGTATACGTGTTTGTTTTACACAATTTCGGCGGCGGTAAAATAAGAAAAGTCAACTCATTTTAAACACCTACGCAAATACCACCACCACCGCGCCACCACCACCACCTGTATATACTATGCTCATTAAAATGCTAACCTTGTTTGATGGTAGCAGTAGGCTGACTAGCCAAACAGAAATCGAGAGTATAATTTTGAGCATATTATTAAATTTCCTTAATTAGATAGGGGATGGAAGCCAAGGAATGACAGCATCCATGCCACTTGTTAGGTCTTCAGGATCTACAGAGTTGAGAAAGGTATTGCCGAAACCTTTTCCACTTGCTCCTTGCAACACGTTATTATTTTTAAATCTTGCGACTCCTCCACCAGCAGATGAAGCAGCAGCAGCACCCCCACTGCCGCCTACAGAGTCATCCGACCGTTTATAATGAAGTCCGTCAGCAGCTCTAATGCAATCGTCGTAGCGACGAAGAAGGTTCTGCATAACAGGCCACACCACAGGATCAGCTCTTACCGCCCGCAAAACGTCATTTAAACTGCCAACTCCGTTGGAACCTAGAAAAAAATTGTAAGAAAGCACACCAACTTACAAAAGTCACCTAGTGAAAAAAACACCGCTTCTCTTTTGTTTGCTTTTGCCAGTGTAATAAAATGGAAACGTGAGTTCAGAGAAAACACATATTTCTTCTCCTAGCTCTCCCTTGCCAAGATTACAACTATGATATGCTCTCAGCAATATAAAAATTAACTCATCTATCCTTTTCACGTCACCCGTTTTTTCTCCTTTTTTCTTGGCTGTGCAAGCCTTATTGTTACTTATCACTGTCAATTATATAGACATGGACGTACACTGATGCTTTGAACAAAATAAAGTTGGTAAATTGGTACCATTGCTTTTGCAACCAAGCTACACCACAAATGCAAGACACAACCAAAAACTACCAACTAAACACCGCCACATTACTTACAACGACAATGATTAGCTAATTCATTTTGAAGGGAAAAGGGGGCTAAAAATGTTATATTGGTATATTTTTCTACATTTCGCTCTAATAATAACAATAACAATAATGTGTAATAATAATGAACGTAAATTTACATTCCTTTCTCAGTAGCACACAACAACAATCTCACACCATCCATCCCATTCCCTTCATCCTCCTTAACTGAAACTGACAACCTTAATAAAAAACGTTTGTTTTCAGCATGTAGCAGTGGTGGTATGGTGGATGGATAAGCAAAGCAAGTGCACTGACAGTAGGGAAAATTCAGAGCTCAGCAGAAGCACAAGCGCCAACTCACTCCTCTCTCTCTGGCTTACATTTTCTACCATTATTTTTATTATTTTTGTTTCGGTGAAAAATGGAAAGTGCACTAGGTTTGCATTTGGCTAATGTATTTATGTGAGCAAAGGAAGGAAAGGGATAGTTTTATTGATACAATTCTAAACTATTGTGTCATTTGTAGAAAGTAATTTACAACAAGAGTAAGCGAAACAGCAAGGCTGAAAGATTGTTTTTTTCTATCGTCTTATCTATCTGTCTGTCTGCTTGTGATTCCGCGATGCGTGCATAAACAGAAAATGCGTAGGGTGGTGGTGATGACATCAAACACTGAATATAAATGTTTTATTAGCTTTAGAAAGAAAGCAAAAACAAATCTTGTTGTTGTTTAAATACAAGTTTACCGTCATCCTCTTTCCTTCCTGTTCTACCGTTGTTGTTCATGTCAAAACAAGAGGAGAAAACAAAATAAATAAATTCTACAAGAAAAAGTGATTCAGTTGTACGTACTCTTTTTTTTAACTTTTTCCCTGTGTTCCTTGTTGGTGTATACTCAGAAAAATAAGAGGTAAAACTCTTTAAAATATTCCAAACCAAAAAATTAAGTAATTCAGTTGTACGTACTCTTTTTTTTAACTTTTTCCCTGTGTTCCTTGTTGGTGTATACTCAGAAAAATAAGAGGTAAAACTCTTTAAAATATTCCAAACCAAAAAATACAGTATCCTAATACCAGACGATACAAACGGCTAATGCTGAAAAGTGACATGACTTATAACGACTTAGACAGAAGGAGCAGCAGCAGTTGAAACAGTATCAACAAGAGAGAAAAAAGGCGGCAGGGTGGTGGCGTGGGATGGTAAAAAAACACACACAGTAAAAAAATAAGTAAATAGCTCAGCGCTCATGTATAATATAGTAAAAAGGTTTGGGAAAAGAGCCGTCGAAAAAAGAGACTGCTGAAGGTTCCTACTTAAACAATCAGCGTGGCGGCAGCAACTCACTCTCTCTCTCCCTTTCTCTCTCTCTCAAGCAAACTGAAAGATTCTCTGGGTTGGTTTTGGTAACTAGCTTTAGTGGATTGAAATTGAGAAGAACACCGCGGCGGCAGTACCAGAAGCACAAGAGTCAGATGCAGAAGCAGAATTTAAAAAATTGCTACGAATGGTAAAATGGGATGATGGTTGCACTCACTTTACCAGTTTTAACTTGTGCTACTGCTGCTGAAGCAATAGTAAAAAGCATTTGGGGAAAGTGAAGCAAAACCACCCACTACTATCACCATGATCATCATCGTCAGTAAAAAAATAATATACATACATGAAAAAGAGATACAAAAGGAAAAGGAAAAATACGTGGAAAAAAGTGAAACAAATATATTCTTACAAAAAATGTCTATACGCAAGTAAAATACGCACTAAATATATCTCTCTCTCCAAACACAAAATGTACACAATGACTTGACTGTTTGATTGTGGTGGTTGGAGAGGCAATGCATACTGCTGCTGCCTACTCTTATGCTGCTGTGTCATGAGAAAACGAATGTCTTTTGTATTCATGAACATTAAACATACGTTGCTTTTATTCATGCATTCAAAAGGCTTTGCTTTAACATCTTTTTTTTCTCCCTCTATTTTTTGCAAAGAGTACAGCAAGTTATACAAGTGATGGTAGTAGTAGTCAGTGGAGATGGAGAAAGTCGTGTTCTGTTTGTTAAAGAAAAATAAGGGTAAATTCAGAATTCAAAGGATTTTTATATAGAATAATGTACATTTTGTTGGAAATAAAAATGTAGAAAGGCACTCATTCAGAGAATAGAAAAGACAGACAGAGAGAGAAAGAATGATAGTAAAAAAAACTTAAAACACATTCGATTGCTGCTGCTTGTGCTTCTGCTGCCTCCACTGCTTTTTGTCAAGGAACAAGAAGAACAAGAAGAACATAAACGTAATGTAATCTACAACGCGCCGAGACGATGAAGAGCCCACACACACAAAAATGTACATGCATGTCCGTTAATAGACATGTCTGTAGTGTTCTCCATGTCGTCGTACATTTTTTTACTTTGGTCCAGCAGCATCAACATCAACGGCAGAAGCAGTAAGAAGCAAAAATGAAAATTCGAGGAAGGAGCACACACATGATAAAAAAAAGTACACAAAAGTACGTAAAAGTGCCCAAAACGTTTTTCCTTCATGAAAAAGGGAACTGAGCAGGAATGGTGGAAAGAGAAAGAAGAAGAAGAGAAAAAAGTCAGACAAATAATGACAGTATTACCAAACGGACGTGAAGCTGCAGCCAATGCAATTAAGGGATGCGGACCACAACCATCTGATCTTTGCCGAATATTAGAGGAGCACTCGCCCCTTTCCACCAGCAGAAAGACAGAGAACAAAGTGAGCACTAGGGCTCCAGAGAAAACTATTTCCCATCGATTCATCTTCTTCCGCTTTTTTAATGGTAACAAATGTTTTGAGGTTATTTTTTCACTCTGCTTCTCTTCTAGTCGTCGTCCTTTTCTTTTTGGCTTTTTATTCCTTTTTTTCCTCTTAAAGTCTCTGGTTGATGGTACACCAGTAAACTGCCGTACTCTGCTAAAAAAAGTCGTAGGAGTTGTAGTATTCCAGATTGTAGTAGCAGAAGTAGATTAATAAATATATTTTCTAATCTGAATTTTTCTCCCTTCCTCCTCTTTTACTACTTTTAGGTACTTTCTTATTTGCTGTATCTGCAAAAAGAAAAGAAAAAAATGGTCGTGTGTATAGCCGTATTACCACACAAATAAATAGACAGCAGCCGCAGACGAAGAAAGCTAGATTTTTTACACTACAAGCAAGTGCACATTTTCTTTTTTCCCTTTTTCTCTACGACGTCAAATGCTTGTATATTATGGCGAATGCGTATACCTACCAGAAAATGTCGCTTTTCGTTCTCTGATTTTTTTTCTCTTTCAGTCGCTGTTTTCTTCTTCTTCAACTGTTTTTTTTGTTGTTTAGGCTTAATGTGGTTTTCTTTTTTCTTCTTGTACAATATATCACTCTACAGAATACATGTATTGTGTGTGTGCAGTGGAAAAATATGTATTATTATTATTACTTTTACGTTTACTCTGTCTTGCCATGCATCAACAAGCAATTCTTCTGGTATGTCGTCTTTTTCCGCAGGTGCATTATCTTCATCGACTCCCTAGGCTTTTTTACAGTGGAAACGACGAGACAGAGCTACTTACTTTGGAAAAGAAACACCACAAAAAATATAAACCGGAAAGCTTGTTGTACACAATGAAGCGAGTGTTGGATGGTAGTGATGCTGCGAGTTTTTTTTGTGTTTTTTTGTCGTTTTCCTTTCTGTCCCCTTTTTTGGCTTTTGTGTTATTAATGCGCTCTCTCACAACAAACGTGCTTCCTTTTATGTTGCTTTTTCCTTTGCTGCTTTTGGAGAAAAGGCCAGGGAGATTCGACAGTTGAGGAGGTGCAAAAGGAGATGCAGCAGCAGCCAAGTAGCAGAGAAAAACACAACAATAACAACACAATAAACAAAATATATATGGGATAAAAATATTATTTAAATTTCTGTCTACTCTGAGAATTGTACGTTTTTTATAAAAAAAGAGCTTGAGGGATTTCCTCCTTTTGTTTTGTTGTTGTCTCTTTGTTCTAATTCTGTCCCTGTTGGAATGCAAGGTAAAAGAATCAAGGAGAAATGAAAAGTGTATTCACTTTTTTGGGGCACAAGAAAAGAAATCAAATTTGTTCTGTAGGAAATTTACAACTGACGCAGGATTTCTGCAAGGCACATCCTTTAAATAAATCTTGATTTTCCTTTGCTCAGAGACAATATGCAATTTGGGGATTTGTGTCTGCACCTTGCTTAATGATATTACTTTTACAGAGTAAAGTGCATCAACAAAAAACGCTTCGTTGGGGGGGGGGGCAAATATAATTCTATTTAACTTTTTGTTTCTTTAGTGCTGTTTATATTATATGAAATAAACAAAATAAAGTTTCCAATTTGTCTATCTGTCTATTGTTTACAACCTAAAGCTTTTACTTTTACCCATTTTTAACATTCATTTTAAATCAGCGCGCATGTTTGTCTCAAATTGCAGTTTTTTCAATTGGCCAATTTTCATTAGCTTTCCAGAAATTATCACAGCCATTTCCATTTCCATAAGCACAGCTTTGCTAATTTCATGATGGCTATTTTGATGGTCATCTCACTCGTTTTCTCTACTTTTTGTAGCCGCCCACATTAAAATAAATAAAATGAAAAGATTTCCGAATAAAACAAGTAATGATGTGACATTATTATTAGTGATTCTTCCACGTGTGGTGATGTTGGTAATGGTGGTGTGTGGGAGGATTAAGAAAAGTGGATTTGGGTGTGACAGAGGAAATGGGCTAAAAGTGAGTAGAGTAAATAGGTGGCAATTTTCAATCAAAAGAAATCGGGGCCGAGAATAAACTAGTTTTTTCGGCATTGGTAAAAAAGAAAGTACTTGTTTTGTATGTGTCAAGGTATAGATTTTTCTGCTTAGAAACATAACGACAAAGTACCCAAGAAAAAAAGTTGATGCCCTCGGATAAATAGATAATGATAATAATGAAATGTGCATGTGTATAGCTTTTTTCTCCTTATGCCTGTTCCACCTAAGTGGCCAATTTCCCTCTTGAGCAACTTTTAGCAGCGTAATAAGATGTAATAAGATTTCCTTTAATCAGAGACTCAGCGTTGCTACCAACAGCCAGGAAGTACAACAGTGCAGATATACCACAAGTATATAAAATATAAGCATAAGGAGAGAGGGAGAGCGAAAGAAGGATGGGGACGCTCCGATCCCCAGAGTAAAAGACAAAGTGATTGCAGCAAACTTGGAAAAGGTGGCTCTTGAAAAAACAAGACAAGTGGCACAGAAAGTGGTCCTTGCAAGCTATCTTTATTATTATTAACACCTTTCTATCGAAAGATTAAGCTAGAGAATAGAAAAAAAGAAGAAACTAAACCGCACACACACTTTTGTACAGTGACACTTGAATTTTCTCCTGACACTTGATTCGTTTTACTTATTTATCCGGCTTCATCACCTTCATCCCCATCACCACCTTCACCATCAAATGAAATCTTTATCAGGAGAGCGGCAAAAAACAGGACCGTACATGGCTCTTGTCGGTCTATTTGATAAAAAACACATAATATATGGCATGTATCAACTCCCTCTCTCTCCCTACTCTATTTACCCCGCATAAAGACAACCAAAGTATTTCTTATAAAAATATTTTTTATTTTCCACTTTTTTTACTTTCTCTATGTCATCATCTGTTGGCATTCGTTTTGACCTCATTTATTACACATTTTACCAAAATGGCAAAAAAATGAACACAAAACTTTTCATTTTATGTTCCTTCATTTTTCAGTTTCTTTCATTTTGCTTATCATCAGCACACTCCTCCTCACTCAACCCTCCACCCTCATTGCCTTGTTTACTGGCTGTAAGAATATATACAGATAGACTTTAGCTTTCCATGCATTTTTTTCCGACTGCCCTATAACACTATTATGCCTTATGCTGCTGTTATGCTTTATTACCCCAGCAAGATAATATATGACCACTGAGAGTTATAGTTATTCCCGTTTATTGCGACAGGAAAGTGGACAAAAAATTATTATCGTAATTTCACATCTGCTCTCTGTCCAACACACACTACCTACCATATAGTCAACGGCAGCTGTATAATCTTGTCAACACACACACAACTCACATAAATAGTAGAAGAGAGGAGTACCGTGTATCATCTTCATCATCTTTTTTTCTCTCTCTTTTCTTCCTTTCCTTCATCGTTGCCCTTGTGTAGCAGCAGCAACATCAGCAGACCTTTCTTTTGCATCCGCCACTTGACTGCTGTGTGTGGCGTGTGGTAATAATATACATTGGCTTTTTTGTTTGTCTAGGGACATTACACACATACGTCATACGACAACCCTCTCGCATTTTGCACAAAAAAAGTCTCCATTGTCCATGATGCCATCCCATGCCACACACACACTGAAGCAGCAGCGAAAGGAAAAAGCAAAAAAAATGAGCAGAGGAAGAGTTTATGTGAACCATATAACAATAAATTTTTCACAACTTAAACATTCTTATTTTTTCATGAGGAATCATAAAAATACATGATCCAAAAACCACTGCCTCTCCGCTCCTCTCTCCCTACACAAAATCAAACTAGGACGAAAAATGGAACCGAGCCCACCACCACCACTACCACCATCATGACATGCATGTCGTGTCATTCCACTTTATACCGTCAGCAGTGCAATTGTATAGCATCAATCGTGGAAAAAGAAAGCGAAAACCATAACAATAGCGTTCATACCATGTCAAGTCATCAGCAACGTCACATTGCTTCTTTATTCTGTATTTTTTTGCTGCTGCTGCTCCACTGCATTTTCTTCTTCTCTTTGTTAAAGAACATGGCCAAGAAGAATGAAAAAGAGTGATATGTGTCGGTTGAATTTTTTTTCTTCTAGTAAAGAAATACAAAAGGGCAGTAGTGAAGTAGAGAGATGTTATGGAGTGGTGAATTAGGAGCAGCAGTGATTTTGCTATTTACTACTACTGCACAGCAGAAAGAATATATGAAGGGATGAATGAGGTGGGAACGAGAAAAATAGAGATTTGAAAAATCTGCTGGCATACCTACAGCGGAAAATAATGTGTCACTGCTAAAACATACACCGTCGATTTATTTTCTTTGCCAAGCCACATCACAGTTCTTTTGCCCAAACGGCTGCGTTTCAGAAATAACAAAGTCCTGTTTCGTATTTTTTTTCTCTTTGAGTGACTGAATCTTTTTTAGAGTAAAATTCTGCAAACGGAATGGTGCTTCATACACTTGTGCTGCTGTTGCTGACGATGCGCTTTGTTTTGTATCTTTAGAGGAAAAACACACTTGTGTTGTAGCTTTTGGAACCTGCTTGCCGTCTTCTCATCCTCCCACCATCAAACGGAATGGCGCTTCATACACTTGTGCTGCTGTTGCTGACGATGCGCTTTGTTTTGTATCTTTAGAGGAAAAACACACTTGTGTTGTAGCTTTTGGAACCTGCTTGCCGTCTTCTCATCCTCCCACCACTCAAGTAGCACACACCACATCAGTCTTTCTTTTGTAAGGAGCCTGTCCCTAGTCTGCAAAACGGGGAAATGAGAGAAGATATGAAGGGAAAAATTGAATAGCAGATAGAAAAGGGAAGAGAGAAGCGGAGAAAAGCATTTTTGCGTTTTGGTAAAAGTGGTTTGTTGTTGTTGCCATTGATGATGACGGGATGGCAATGAGCTTGCTTTAGTATGCTTGCCAAAAAATGTTTGTGCTGGGAGTGAACATGTTTTGTGCAACAGCAGCACAAGTATATTAAGAGAAAAGGAAAAAAATCAAGAGAAAAGCGTATTGGAATGAAAAAGAAAAGTTTATCGTGTGTTAAAAGCCTTGGCTGGCGTGGTGGTTTGTACTGCTGCTAAAAGTAAAGTAAAAATGAAGAGAGAGAGGGAGAACCGGTAGAGGAAAAAACTAGTGACCGGTAAACATAGAGAAAGGGTATGTATGATGATTAATTACGACACTTCCTTTAGATTGACAGGGCAGCAGCAAGCAAGCAAGCAAGACTTTTGGGATTTTTCCCTCCAAAAGGAAAGTACTATAGTATATTGGTACGTAAAGCAGCAAGTAAAAGTGGTATGGATAGAAGGAGAAAGTGAACAAGATGCAGATGGATGAGCAGAAAAAGGATTTCATTTTCTCTCACTTTTTTTCTTCCATAATATTTTTTTTCTCTTTGGCTTGTCATAGCTTCTTCTCCAGCTTAACTTTCTTTTTGTGGGAGAAAAAAGTTGTAGAGTGGAAGTACACAGGAAAAGGAGAATGTTGTACTTGTGAATGTGGCAAGAGAGAGAGAGATAAAGAGTAAGAAGGAAAAGTGGAGAGGGGGAAAAAGTGGAAAAAAATAATGTTTCTGTTAGATGGATTGTTAGATGGATTGTTAGATGGATGGATGGATGAATATCTGCTTTAGAATCACCTTGTGCTTACGCATCGTACACAAAAAAGAAAATAATAATGGGTATATATAAAAGGTGCATTATGAATGTAGAAGTATTTTGCTACTACTACTACTGCCGCTATTTGTACGCAAGAAAAACACTTAAGTGGCTACGTGTCAAGCACACAAACAAATTGTTTTGTTACATACCTACATTTTTTGGCAGGCAAACTAACAAAGTTACTTCCAAGGCATTAGACTTACAGAGCGTAACATTGTTACATTACCAACGACGTACCACAAGACGAAGGCAAGGTAGTACGTAGAATACTTCTGCTGCTGCCGCGCTGTTGGTTTTGGTATACACCTTATTACCTACTTACCATTATGTATTTTTTTTTCTTGTCGTGTGTGTAACACGTTTACCAATTTGGCCAATTTTTATGCTAAAGTGATTTCTTGGAAGAGGCACGAGAAGGAGGAGGAAGAGAAGAAGAAGGAGAGTAGGTAAATGAAAGGAGTATTTTTTATCTCTTTCCACAAGCTCATCACCAAAAAGAAAACAACTTGTGCACTTGCAAACATTTGGCTAAAAGTGAGTGTAAATAAAGCTCATCACGAGGAAAGATGCAGGAATATAAAACACAATTTTGTTAAAATACATAGTGTCTTCCTTCTCCCCTGAATTTTCTTTATTGCTTAACAAATCTAATAAACATAAATNCATTTGGCTAAAAGTGAGTGTAAATAAAGCTCATCACGAGGAAAGATGCAGGAATATAAAACACAATTTTGTTAAAATACATAGTGTCTTCCTTCTCCCCTGAATTTTCTTTATTGCTTAACAAATCTAATAAACATAAATATAAAAATCAAAGCTGATTTCATCGTTTGACAACAGTAAAACTTTTTTTATATTTTTTAGGGAAAAAGTAATACACAAAAGTAAAAATAAAATAAATCCGTGCAAAAGTTTTGTCAAGGTAAAACAGTGGATATGACTGGGGAAACATAAGACAAAATAGTTTTATTGAATAGGAAGTAGTGTATACATGCCTCATATTATATAAATAATTTAGAACAGCAGTACGTTTTTGTGCAAAAGTTTTGTCAAGGTAAAACAGAGGATATGACTGGGGAAACATAAGACAAAATAGTTTTATTGAATAGGAAGTAGTGTATACATGCCTCATATTATATAAATAATTTAGAACAGCAGTACGTTTTATTTTATTCATATACATATTTAGTATTATTATAGCTTATAGCTTGACAAGGCTTTGTTTTGTTGTGAGCATGTTAAAAAGGGGAAAATCCCATGTAACTTTTGATTGTCCAAGTGAGCTAATCAGAGAAAATTTGAGCAATTACGCGTTTTGTTGCTGGTCACGGTAGTGGAAGAATTTTGTTGTTGTTGTTGCTGCTGCTGCTGCTGTGACTGGGCCCCTAGTCTGGTGCTACTTTGTCCTACTTTTTGTACTTGTACTCCGACATCCTCTCGCTCATTCTGTTCTGCTTCAGTGCCACCATCATCACCACCGCCACCGATGCTATTGTTGTTTTCGTTTTCCTCTGCTGCCGAATCATTCTGACTGCTTGACTCTTCTTCTAGATTACTTGTTGTAGCACTACTACTAGTAGCCGCGTTGTTGCTACTGCTGGTTGTACTGCTATTACCACTGCTCATGTTGCTACTGCTGCTGTTGTTGTTGTTGGTTGAGTTGATTGAATTGGAGAAATTTGATGAATTATTGGCTCTTGACTTGGCTACTAAAAGTAAGCTTCCTTCGTCGTCAGAACCTTCAATTTCATACCAGGGCTTGGAGGAGAGTCCTCGTTGATGAGAGTTGTGATGATGGTGCCCTTTTGACTGAACAGAAAAAAAATTAAAATGTTATTGTTCCTTTAGTTTACACCGTTACAGCAGCATCAACAGAATACTATTGGCAACTTTTGCATTATTCACAAGTCTATTTACTGATATCTCCACCAGTACTTTTTTACTGTTTGCTAATCAAACCTGAGTAAGAGTAGTGCAGTAGCGACTAGAAAAAGTCAAATATTTCAGTAGATAAATAAAAAAGTTTTTTGTCGGTATGCAACTGTAACAATGTTGTTTGCAAAAAAGTTTCCATGAATGCGTTTTTCCTCTCCAGCTTTAAAAAAAACTTTTTCTTCAAAAATTGGAACACAAAAGATGACACGATAGCTCATACGAGATTTTTTCATTAAAGAAATTATCATGATGAATCTAGTTGGAAAAGAGATATTTTTTAGGTATACATCTACTTTATACGACAGATCAACAAGAAAAATAAAACCAGCGGCAGCGAACCACACTGTTCTACATTTACTTTCACTTTGCATGAGTAAAAAAAACAATGGGATAGACACAGCGCGTTTTATCATAAAAAAGGAAATGATATAATAAAATTAATAGGATGAGAGATACATTATAGGATGCACACACCCACCAAGCAACATTTTCCCTCATCTATTCCCTTCATTTGGGACGAGAAGAATGATGAAAGTGAATGAGATTTTCTGCCTTTTGAATTATTATTGTGATTGTTGTAAGGCAACTACATAACAAAGAAATCTTTCAGATAATCAGGGAAATCTTCAAGAAAGAGAGAGAAAGAAAGAGATGTGCACAAGATCACCAGATTACATTCTTTATTCTCTTTCACAAGAAGAATGAGAAAGTAAGTGTTTCGAAAATGAAACATCTTTTCTCTCTCTCGCTCTTTCTCTCACTCAAACTCTATAATAGCTCGAAGGAAAGAACAAAGACAAGTTTGCTTTCTTCTTTAAGCTATCATAATCATCGTCATCGCCATCGCCATGAGCTTCCTTTTTCCTTTATCGCGCTCAAATATCCCACCTACTACTGCTGTGCCCTGTATAAATATTATCCAACTACAGTTACTACAAATAAGCGTTTTATATAAAGAGCGGATGAAATTGCAACTTTTAGCTGACGTGAGTATTAATAATAGTAATGCAATAAGTGTGTATGTAGTAAACAGTGAGAGAGGGGATAATGATAGAAGAAGAAAGCATATATTTCAAAGTTGATACAAAAATGTATGTATGTATATTAAGCATGAAAATAGGAATCTTAAGAAAATTACTTTTGGGAGTCGGTGATGTTGCTGTTGAGCACTGCTACTGGCTTTGTGAGTGCTAGTGCTGCTGCTGCTTGTATTGTTATTGTTGATGGTGGTGGTCGATAAGTGAGATCGAATGAAGCGAGTTGTGCTGGTAGTTGGAGTGCATGCCCGGATTCTCCTATTTTGCTGCTTTTCAAATAAACCTCTCTGTTTTACGCTGGATCTATCATTATCGCCTCCATGATCGCCATCGTCATTATCGTCAACAATGGCTGTAATAGCAGCAGAAGAAGAAGCTTTAGCACTGCTAGCGGCGTTACGATCATCATCCTTGTCATCGTCATGATCATCATCACCATTGTGATCTTTTTTGGTTGTGCTGTTGTTGTTGTTGTTGGAAACACTTGAATAATCTCTGCCTTTCTTTCTATCACTTTCGCACATTTCCTCAAACGACTGGGTCATCACCATTGCTGGATTCTTGTGTCCAGCCAACACCAGTCCCATTTTCTGAGACGGCCTGTCCGCACCACTGCTATTACTGTTATTGCTGGTGTTGTTGTTGTTGCCATTTTGAGAAGAGTTTACAAGACGTTGAGAGACAGCCTGTGCGGATGACACAGCAATGGCAAGATGATGCGGATGAATGGATTGAAAAGGAAAAGTGCTGCTGCTGGCAGCAGCAGAAGC
>JAANSP010002073.1:0-13616 GCA_036850745.1 Homidia socia | reverse complement strand
TATGTGCTAGTGATTAGTAAGAAGCTTTTAAAATACCTTAATAAGAATACAAATTACGGAGTTATAAGGAGTATAAAGTCGTGTATAAGGAGTACTAGGATTTATTTCTTGACACTTTTTTCGCCATCCAGCACATTCACAAGGCTTAATATTAAGGTAACGCAGTCTTCTAGTAAAAAAGATCCGTACTAGCTCATCCCACAGGAGAAACCAAGCCCAAAATCCCAATGCCCCATTTCGCTATATGTCATTCATTTCATTTTCATCATTGTACATAGAGAATTTGTGACTAAATATGGGAAACTACGATATTAGGAAACAAAAATACTCCTAACGGCTCCTTTCATTGGTGTATCAAGAAGAAAAAGTACATATATTTTCAACTTCAAGTTGGATGGGATATTAAATATCCTTTCCGTGACGCATTCGGCCCTTTGAGAACAATAATAATGGTTTCAAGTTCAAAGTTCATAAATCGGTAAAATGAATGAGTATTTAATATGGTAGAAGACGCAAAGTGCATTATGTTGTTGGTAGTCTTTTTTCAATAAAGGAATAGGTATAAGAAGTTTGCAGTAGATAAAAGGCCAAATCGTCTTTGGGAAAGCAAACTTATATGCTGTTTTCATTTTTCAAATCCATTCCATATTATATTTATATTCCAAAGTTAGGTTAAACGTAATGCATTCACTGTAACCACTGCTTTACAAACAGTAAACACCAGACATATTAAAATAATAAATAATACCACCGATGTTATAATGTCTATTAAATGGAAACCAAAATACGAGAAAAATCCAAGAAAATTGTTGACTTGGGTTGGGCATTCGTTTCATTAAAGCTGCATTTATTTGAGGTATCTGGTATTTACCCATCATCCTGGATAAAACGAAATCCGCCATTTTTATCAAATCAAATTTCAGAATGGAAATGGCTTTGCTCAAGCATTTATAACTACTTTTAGTTAACATTGAATTTGTTTTTTTAAATTTAGTACTTTCTAAACAGATTGTTTTCACGAACATTGAACATTATGTGGCGCGGCGGAGAAAGCATTAGTCAACTCTACAGATTGTTTTCACGAACATTGAACATTATGTGGCGCGGCGGAGAAAGCATCAGTCAACTCGAGCGCCACCTGCCTGTTCCAGTCTGAATTCAATGCTGACTAAGAGAAAGTAGAAAGCCAGTGTTTTCCAACGGTGAGATAGATGACTTTTGCACACAAATCACGCTAGAACGGCGGCTTGCCGTTCACACACCGTTTGCAACTTAATATGCGAACTGTAGAATCGCTGTCAATCTTTTGATTGAAAAGTACTGCAAGATATTGATTATTACCTTCACCTGACGTTGCCAAAATGCAAAAGACGAATTGTATCATTGAATATGATGTCTGATGATAATGATGATTTGAGTTTGGTGAAAACAACGATGCAAAGGTAAAAATTAGCACCTGCATACCAGTGCATACTTCTTATGTCAACGTATTATAATTTATAACATATATAATATACTAGTCTTCATTTGTATAAAAATACAAGTTAATTAAATAGTCACATTTATATTAACTTACAATTACTTTGATAAGTTATGAGCTATAATACCTCATCACTGAAATAGTCTAGTAAAAATAAAACGAATGGATTTTTATACAATAGACTGACCTGTTGGGGAAAAGTGTACATCGGAGGACATGATTTAGTACTGGATCTGCTTCCCCGACTGTCCCATCGTTTTATACGCCCACTTCCTTTCGGCGAGTTTACAGATGCTCTGGACCCACTACTTCCACTATCCTTTGATATAACGGAAGATCTTGCCGTTGAGGAAGTACCAGCTACAATTTGGGAAGGAGTTTGATAGAAGTAACGACCTGAACCCTCCGATTGGACAGAAGCTCGTTTTCCACGGGTGAGACAAGATGTGGAAGAGTACGAGGAACGGTGAGGCGCTTCAAACCTCTCCAAATCTCCCCAATCCTTATTTCGTCTTCGAACGACATAATAGTGATAAAGTAATATGGTCATGGCCACTACTAAGGCCAGCCCTGCAGAAAGTCATCAAAACATTTGAAACATTTTAGTAAAATGTAAATGTTAAAATAGTCTGTTTTTATAAACTTAAAGTTAAAGACAAAAAATGCAGGCATTTTTTGCTTTTAAAGACCACGTGATTTCTTCGCTTTACTTTTCATGACATAGTTTATTAACAATCATCATTTAACTCATACCTGTGCCCACCGCAGCTCCCAAAACAGCAGATGTAACCATAATTTTATCTGATGTGTGTTGAGATTTTAATCTGCAAAATATAAAGCACAAAGCACATTTACATACATATGTGGTTAAAAGTGTGAAAATAAATTGAGACATCATCGCAAACATTTATGAAATTTATTGCCAAAATTTCGTATTTTTTAAATTGAAAGATGCGAAATGAAGCGAATGAAATGCGCAGACAAATTACTAACAAATGAAATTTTGAACTAAATTGATAAAAAGGGACAATTTTGAGCTAATTCACACATTATTTTGAAATCAAATGTGCCTGAGGTAAGACGAGTACGTTTACCACGCATCTACTGTACAGTTTCTTCAGCGAGATAATGATAACTTGTCGAATGAACCCTAAAAGTATCAGCACAAGCGTTCATGCCATGAACGCTTATGCTGCCTAATATATATGCGTATATGATGCTGAAAAATTGAATGCATTTAATCAGCTTTTGATTTCATAATCAGTAAATCACTTTTTTATTTAAAAACCAATTTACGTTCTCTTTTTCCAAGTAACAGAATTTGGAACATTTTATGCATATATTCGATAAAGGTAAACAAAACAATGAAAGTTGTATGTGATGAGATCACAAAAAATAGTTGGAAAAGCCATGCAAAAAATATTAGTAGCAATTGTGTGATAGGGGTTGCATATTAAACAGTGATAATAATGATACAATATAAAAAGTAATATTAATGACAAGCAAAAAATATTATGTATGGTGAATTAGAAGCCCTTTGCCCAACGGGGACGAAAAATAAAGGATACAGGATGAAAGGATGCTGCACTGTGATTTCAAAGGAACGCATTCAAAATTCAAACTACCTACCTAACCAATATGCATAGGTAAGCTTTATAAAAGCAAAAGGACTCGCAGTTTTAGAAGACTTTGTTGTGGTAAGTCAATGTCACTTATATAGCTTACTGTATCACAATGACTACATGCTATTACGTGCATATTATTTAGTTATTCAAAAACAACAACAACGACGATAACAACTGTTAGAGTAAAATAATAATGCAGGGAGGGTTACTCTGAAGTAACGCATAATGCATTCTTAATTTTGTTTCGCTTCATACCACAGCCTATAATCATCCATAATCAATAATAAAAAATGAAGAATCGTATTGAATTCGCATTTTCGCAAGCAAAGTAGAAAAGTAGCGGGTAAGTATAATATACTGTATTATGCATATTATTAGGTATTAAATATCATGCATTTGGCAACTGGCAACTAATATAATAATTAGTACTTCATAAATAAATGTAGCAATGATTTAACATGAAAAACATACTCCTGCATTTCGAACTAAATGTGATCTGTGGTAAATATTACGAGACAAAGAACCTATATACCTAGCTACATCTTTCAAACGAGAAGTTTAGGTGTAAAGGCATCCACTACATACGTTTTTATTGCGTGTGTGCATATAACTTTTGTTTTTATAATTTTTTGTTGTGTGTATTATGCAATTTAACTGCAACAACTTTTTTGGCAGTTACATGGATTGGTAAAACAGTAATTTGTGTTTTCATCCAACTTGTATAACGCATGTTACATTTTGCTCATCTCAAAATGTGCTAGATATTTTAACTGAAACTTTTTAAAATTAATATTTGAATTTTGGTCATTCTTTTTTTTCGCTCATTGAACATGCACTATTTAAAGCTAGCAAGTACAACTCTGTTGGCTTAGGTTTTACTTTACATTGTTGTCAGCAGAAAAGTTCATTTAATCATTACGTCTTGATGTTTATTGTTTATAACCTATTTCATGATGCGGTATATGTTGTTTGTTAAATTGCATTAGTAGTTAATAATAGTTACTTAGGTATGTATATGCCATAGCATATAGCCTACGATTCTCCAATACATTAAACAGCATTTGTTGTAGTAATATTATGTGCATATAAATGTTGATTTTGTGCAATCTTTAACGTAAGGTAATAAATATTCCAAACGACTGATTATATTACGTGACCTCAAAACGGTCCCTAAAGTTCATGAACAAGGCAATGGCAATAAAAAATAAGCCAAGTGCCTATATTACATTACACTACATGCGATTCACGCTGTCTTCCAAAGTTATTTTTGTCTTGCTAAAAAGGAAATTGGTACAACATGAGAATATTATGGCACAGTAGAAGTAGTAAAAAATAGTAGATTGTGCTTGCTTTTGTTTGTATACACCTATCATCATGTGATAATCAGTAAACTACACACTAAATAAAATATCACTTGTGATCAATATACTTACCTACTAGTTTTTTGCATGCTCCCGATTTTACTCATTCTACTTTTAATTATCTGTTTTGTTGTCAATAAACACACTATTATTATTATTCTATTTTTGCTATCCACAAGCCGCCTAAATCATTATAAAGCAAATTCGTGGGTTAAGTTAATTACTTTACTTTAGCAAACAATCGACAAATATTATTTACACTGCTCATTATTTCTACTTTATAAATCAAGTAGTGTATATCACTGTTGAATACCCTTATTCTTAAACTTTTAGCTACGAAAAAATATCCATGCACATATGTACATCTATAATTGTCTGCAATAGATTTCTGCATCAACTGTGCATTAAATTATAGTAACTGTATACACTGTTAGTACCTAGAGTAGAGCCCAAGAGTAGATACACGAATGCATGAATGTGTTTTTTAAAGTAACTTAAATAGCAAACTCTTTTAAGGTGTAATACAAATAAATGGTCTTTTTCGATCACTCGCAATTAGTCGCATTGTATTAACCTTAAATTACTCAAGTTCAAGTTGCTGCATCTTCAATGATTAGTGAGTGTAACGACCGCGCTGGCTACTATGTATGTAGACCTTTGCACAGCATTATCACTTTTATCACCCATCAGCATTCTATGAGCTTGCTATTGTAAAAGGTAAAAGGGTCTCCCTTTAGAATGTCATGTTGTTTGGCTTGAAGATCAAGTTGCATTTAAATGGCATGGCTGTCAACTGATTGATGTAAATGAAAATTGGATGATATAGTACATCATAATGAAAGTAAATGATAGACGCATGGCGCATGAAAATATGTATGCATTATTTGTAAAATGTGAATGTATGCGAAGCATAATATAGTAAATTGCTTTGATGAATAGAAATGTATGAATTTTTGCTATTTCTAAACAAAAGTACTGAATAATATACCATTATACCAATGCGTCATCTCATCTAAGATGATCCCATTCCCAATCACAGTCGAATGAAAAGTATTGCACAATCAGTGAACTTTACACACATGAGGATGGCTAATAATGCCTTTTGAATATTATTATATGGATAATGAATGTATGAACGAAAGCTAAAAATATATTACGCAATGTAAGCTGTTGCATTGACCTTGATTTTTATCACAATTTGTCATTGTTGTCATTTATTAGTAAAATTTATCACTAGAACCAGTAACCGCTGGAGTGGCTGACCTAATCTCATTCCAACTGAACGTAGCGTTTATAAGTGATGCATAAGAAAATTATTTTGCATCAAAAACAAAACATGTTGAAATCTGTAAATCTACACGATCAAATATAGTTGTACAAGAATTTTAGGTTTTTAGCCTAAAACTTAAGGATGTACCTAACCTTGTTACAAGTAGTTGATTTTCATCGGCAAATTTTTCTAAATACAGTAAATTATTGTTTTAAGCCATAAGTTTTGTGATGAAAATTCTGACGTCCTGCCTGACAGTACCTTGCGCGACAACGTATAAAATCTCTTGATCGATTCCTAATGTTGATAATTATAACAATGAAAACGTGGAAGTACAGATAATTGAACATGAAAACAACAGTATTGTTTATTTTGTGCATAAACTCGGTGTAAACTTGAGTAGATGACCTTCATGTACAAATCTTTGGTGTAAGCATAAAATTAATGAGAAGAATCCAACCTTCTGCATGACTTATTTTGTTTTGCGATTTGCACGTTTTAATAAACTAAAAGGCCTTACTTTTCGACTTTTGGCAAAAACATAAATTCACATAAACTACTGTCAAATGGCAAACCAATCGGCAACAACAAAGAAAAAGTTAATAGCTCAGATCGTGCGGGAGGGAATAAGGAAGAGTCAGTTCCAGCGAAAATACACAGCAATATCCAATTCAATTCATAGACCTTCGAAAGTGTTTCATTTAATTAATCAAATCAAGTTCAAACTGGTCATTTTGTGAGCATTTTGGCACTCTTGAGAATAATATACTTGCAATAAAGCTAAAACACGTTCCAAAGTTTAGCATTACAGTTCATAATATATTAAGCAGCATAATATGAACAAGCATTAACAAAATGAAGATTCTTTATGTTTTATGTTTACTACTCGTACACATGACCAGTCGCATAAAATCGTCTTTAAGCGCAAACCCAGAGCGTGTCGTCGTGAGCCAAAATCACTGTATCGTCCGTAAAGCTCAAGCTGAACCATTTAATTGCGATGATCATGTGACATGGCAAGATGGTGTATTTCCTAACCGTCAAAAAGGCAGATGCTGAACACTAGCATATAAAGTACAAACAATTATTTAGTCTACGAAAAAAGCAACGTACGTAATTTTTTTATTACTATATGATTAAAACGTTGGGAAACAAACTGCGCTTTGCTCATTTATTCCTAGTAGTAATCCAAATTTTGGTATTTTTTTACCATGAATAACGTGAATCATTTTCGCAAAATTGGATATTATTCTATCATATCAAGCATGCTGCGCTGTTGCTGTATTGTGCTATAAAATAACAATGAAAATGTTAGCAAGCAAACTTGGGTGATGACTACGATTATTGTTGGCAGTCAGTGTGGCGTAGCATTATAATAATGACTAATAGCGTAAGTCTGTGGTCAATTTTTTGTACTAGCACTTTGCGCAGTGCACAGTAAAATATACTGTCCTGTTTGTCGACGACCAGCGCAGAGATGATAACAAGTAAAATGGATATATTATGATGCTTATTTATTTGTGTTGGACTGTGACTTATCATCATCATCGTCAATATTTTATTGTTACATATGAATTCTACTCTGCCTTTGTGAACAATACAGCATCAGTGCCACGATAATTTGATCTTCAAGTCGATGATGATGATGATGACGACGATTAATGATTACAAAACACTTCAAGACGCTATCACGTCCACATACCTTTGGTACAGTTTGTATGCATGGCCAAATAACGAAAATATGTTATGAACTCACTGCTAGGGACGAATGAATGCACAGACAACCAGATAGAAAAAAGTGAGTTTTTTTCTGCATATTATAGTTCTATAGGTTCTTCTATTCAGTTTAGGACGTTGGTCTTCCAAGGTTAGTGGTACAACAACCAAAGGGTCTCTGTCTTTTCTAATTCATAAGAATACATTATTCTCATTTATAGGAGCTGTCCAAAAAATTACGCTAATAATAAAAAAAGAACTTTGTGTTACGCTGAAAGTAATTAATCGTTTTGAGGCATCCATGTTACGTATACAAACTGTTATCATGTTGACCCCTTTTGTTTACGCATGGTTTCCCACGACGCTTTTCGCATCTCTGGATGATTGAATCGTTGCTTGAACAATGGATTGCTTATGCGAGAGGGTGAGCTGTACTGTAAAGAAGTTTACTGTGTCTGGCTAGGTACTTTTGTTTGTTAGCGCAAGGATTGCATAGGACCAGTGTTTCAATATCAATCACAGGTGCAAGTTGCTCGTGTTCCTACAGAAAATGTGTCTCTCATCCAAACATTAAATAAATAGTGTTTGATTTTATTACACAACATAAGCACATTCATTAACGGAAAACAGAAAAAAGAGTTTCTGAAATTGTCGCAAAAAAAGTGCTTTCCAGCTTTCATGGACAGTGTTAAAGTTAAATTAAACTCAAGTTTATAGACATAATGCCCAGTGTTGAAGTGAAAGCTGAGGAAACTAATGTTCCTCATCGATATTTGAGGAATGTTGGAGAGTCACCAAGTCCCGATGAGTTTATCGTGTCAGGTATACTCGAAATAAAAATTCATTTACCTCTATATACATCGCTAGTTTTGACACTTTGCAAGAGGACTGCTCAAGTTTGTTTTGTGCAAAAAGTAGCAGTTATCTAATTTACAGTATAATTTGACTATACTGAAAACTACAAAACTGGTCATATTATACAGATTTATCAGTTCCCTCTTGCATATAATAACAATTGTCATTTGTCAGTCTTTTCACTATTTTCTCTTTCATGATTCTTTTACGCAATACTTTCTACAAATCGAATTTAACATTTAATTGTCAGCTCAAATTATTGTAAAATATTTCAACAGTGGCTAACAAGCATGTTCAGCTGCTCATTGCTATTAGTTGTTGAGACTTTCAACAATAGTTTCAAATTCAAATGCATTGCATGTTTTCGCACAATTAATTTCTGAACAAAAAGCAGGTGGAAATTAACCGTGAAAACCTGATGCAAAATTAGCCGTGCATGACAGTGAACTATTAACGGTTTTTTGTATGTTTTTAGTGTAATAAGTATATGTTCAGTTGTGGTGGATTAGGGGAATATGATCTTGTCTGTAAAAAATGCTAACAACAAAGTGTTTGTCTGGAAATTTCAGGTGATATACCAAACTGGCTTCAAGGTTCAATGTATGCATCTGCACCTGGACTTTTTGACTTGGAGAAAGGTTCCGTGCTAAATTGGATGGACGGGTACTCAGTTATATCCAAGTTTGATTTCAATGGAAAAAAAGTGCGCCACATGTCCCGATTCCTGCAGTCAGATTCATACAAAAAAGCAACCAAAGCACAAAGACCGATTGCTTGCGAATTCGGAACACCCCCAGCCACTGACGCAAAAAGAGGATTTTTTGCAAAGATTCTCCCTACATTTGTAAGAATCATTTACTCAACAAATTGTAAATGAAAAACAACACATTAAAATGAAGGTCAATATTTACTGAAATCCTCTCTCTCTCTCGCTCACATTTTAGGGTCCATTTGATCCAACTGACAACTGTATTGGTCATGTATTCAAAATTGGAAATGAACTCTACATTGCCGGCGATACGTGCTACTTTCATGAATTAAATGCAGACTCAGTGGAAACAGTAAAGACATATCATGCAACGAAAGCGTTCAACGCTAATTCCTTCTGTCCCCTTCCATTAAGAGATGACAACGGTGACATGTACATTATCACAGGATCAATGCACCCAACATTTCGCTACACAATTCAAAAGATGGAGTCTCAGAATAGCACAAAAAGTTTAGATCACAGATTCCGCAACCTTGCCTGCATTCCCTCTCGATGGATGTTTGGAGGCTCTCCTTGTCGTTCTTTTGGCATGACCAAAAATTACATTATTTTTGTAGAAATGCCGGTTGTTCTGAACGTCATGAAACTAGCAGCCACGTACATGAAAGGATACTGCACCAAAGACTGGTTAGACTGGAGGCCTCATGATGGAACCAAAGTAATTTTTTAAATGTAATATTCTTTAAGTTTTACCAAAAGCCATTATAAATGTATTTCCCTTTCCGCAATGCAGTTTTATCTCGTCAATAAGAGCACCGGAAAAGTACTGAAGACTGAAATATTTGCAGAGACTACCTTTGCATTAAGTTCTGTTGTAAACGCATACGAAGATGCAGACAACGTGAGTTTATTAATGTTTACTTTTCTTTAAGAGAAGAATCCCCTTTTCTTAAGTATACAGTTCATAGAAAAGCCTTTTTAGTTTCTAGAAGGATGTGAGAAGCAGTTTTTATTTGGAAAACTACAATAATGAGAATGTTTGCCAAATCATTGTGCTTTTTTATCATGTTTACAGATAATCCTTGATGTAATCAGTTTTCCAAACGTTGATACCAATACAGCTCTTAATCTCAGCATAATGCGTTCAGAGGATATCGGGAAAGGGATCGAAACTGGAACGCTTGTTCGGTTTGCCATTCCTTTGGTACCCGAAGTCAAGGAAGACTCCTCAGATAATGGTAGCAGCAACGGTGAATCAGTATTAGAATTGAGTAAAAACCTGCCTTCCGACTACAAAACAATTCGTGCAGTGAAGAAAGGAAGCAAGATCCTTCTCACTCCCGAAGTATTAACGACAAAGGGTCCGGGTTTCGATTTTTCCGTGATTAATCCAAAATATCAAGGGAAAAAATACAAATATACATACGGGATTTCTAGCTACATCAGTCCATATTCTCAATATGCCCACAAAATCGTAAAAATTGATGTGGACACAAGGGAAACCGTGGAATGGAACTGTCAAGTTGATCAAGTTCCCCATGAACCCGTGTTTGTTCCTAACCCTGCTGGAGAATCGGAAGACGATGGGCTTTTAATTACTGTTCTTAAAATGAAATATCATGAATGGTTTTGATTTTTGCGTGGTTAATCCAAAATATCAAGGGAAAAAATACAAATATACATACGGGATTTCTAGCTACATCAGTCCATATTCTCAATATGCCCACAAAATCATCAAAATCAATGTGGACACAAGGGAGACTGTTGAATGGAACTGTCAAGTTGATCAAGTTCCCCATGAACCCGTGTTTGTTCCTAATCCTGCAGGAGAGTCGGAAGACGATGGGCTTTTTAATTACTGTTCTTAAAATGAAATATCATGAAGAAAATTTTCTAGTAGTAGTTGATGCAAAATCAATGAAAGAGCTTGGGAGAGCAAGATTTACTAGTGCAGTTGGTCCATGGCTGCATGCTTCATTCATTCAATAACTTTGTACACATTTGATTTTTTATATTAAGAGTATACTGCCAATGTATGCATGATGATACACTCGTATTGATTGCTGAAATTTCATCCATGATAATACATAGTATTAGTATTAGGTATTCTGTATTTATGTTAAATGCTCTATTTTACCTACTCTATCTTTTCTGAAACCACAGGGAAATGAAGCGTCTGGGAATATATACGACTAAAGCTTTATTATATTTTAATTAACGTTGTGATGGGCAGTAGATAATCTGTGCGGTCACACTCTTATTGGGTTCGTATATCCAACATCTTTGTTTAGCAATATGTACGTTTGAAAATTGTTTTCCTGTTGTTATTTATTTGAAATTTTTCTTATCAATGCGAGTGCTACTTAAGTGTAACTGAGCCATTAACCCAATCGATCGAATGTTATGCAATTTGTATTCATATTTATCATGGGAATCGACGATTAAAATAATTGTTAATCTTGTGTGTATACTGGTCTTATTTTTGTATAAAATGTATTCACTACAACTTCAATGTCCACCGATAATTATTAAAGTTTGCGAGTGCAATTTATCATTCATTAAAGCGCTTCAATTCAATATTTTATCATCATCGAACGTTCATAATCAACTATGCACATCTGAAAAATGGACGACGTATAGTTACATATATTTGGCCAAAATACATCTTTGCATTACATTTGTTCAACTTCCAACTTTTTAAAGCATATAGCATTGATCATTAACTTGTTATTGACCGTCTGTCAGTTAATACGCACATGCGAACTATTGAGTTTTGTTTTGTTTAGCGATAATAAAAATTATTTAAGAAAACAGTCAGTAAAGGAAAACATGAAATTTTGCATGACTGGAGGAGTATGACTCAGTATGAGAATGTGTACATTAAGGTGTATTACATTACATTTATAATGACTCAGTTTAAAAAATAGGGATACTATTTTTCTAGCAAAAGTAAACAACTCAGTTATATATATTCAAAGTCAAACACACATAATTAGGTGTTTTTAACCACAAATATTTGAATTAGTTAGAATGATAGATTTATTCACACAGGATTTACTATTCAAAGCTATTAATTTTATACATACAAAGTTGTTTTGTAAAGAAACAGAAATCAATTTCCGTTTTTTGCCTCAAGGTTCATGCAAAAACAACTGAGGTAGATTTTTAATTCGAAATTTATTTTGTCAATTTTAGTAGGGTCCTAACTTTACTTGAGTTAAACCTGAGTTATATCTTAGTTATATATGAGTTATATATGAGTTATTTCTGAGTTATTTCTGAGTTATATATGAGTTATACTTGAGTTTTAGAGAAGCGTAGAAAACTCGAAAACGCAACTACGAATAAAGCGCTCCGTTGCGTTTTCCGTTGAGTTTGTGATTGTAATAAAGTAATTTTTGAATCAGTTAACTATGTTTTAGTTTGTCCAAATTGCATACTATTGAATAGAAGTACGTCAATTCTAAATGTAGAGATTATTATTTTTAACAAATTTTATTATATAAACTTAATTCCTAATAAATGATGCCGTGAATATGAAAAATGCTTGTACTATGGACATGATGGTTCAAAATGTATTTTCCATGTAACATACAATAAAATAGAATATATTAACTCTAAAAAAATTACTAATTGATTATTAGGATCATTATTTTATAAAAATGAATATGCGTATTCAACACCTTCGTTCGGTTCGATGCATACACAGAATCAAAGTTGCAAATCCAAGAGTTGGTATTATGCTGCCTTTTTGTTTGTGACTAAACGTGTACCTTATTTTATTCCATGTGGGACTTGATTTGTCGAGTAAATTTTGTAACAAAAACTGATATTTTGGTGATTTACTGTATCGTTAAACTGTCAGCAGTCGACTCTTTCGGTAGCCGTTTTTACTAGTTAAGAAACACATATAATGCTTACCCAGGTGAATGTCTAAACCTAATTCATAGTGAACTTGACCCATAAAATGCAGTTTTATTATCTTGTCATTCACCATAATTCTTTGAAAATTCATATTGCAGCTACTTTCTTAAATTCAAGATTTACCCACTACATATATAGTAATGAAGAAACCTGCTCAGTTTTTCTAGCCTAAGCGCAAGAAAATTTCTGAACTAATAATGTCTATAATTTGTGTTTCCAGGCAGACTTTTGCAGCTTACTTTTCATCATTTGGAAAACGTACTAAATTCAATATACCTATGTGACTATTCATCTTATTATACTATGATGGAAAATACGTAGCTGAAATATAAAGCAAGCATATCTCGTGGTTAGTAAGAGTGAAGAGGGTGATTTTGTACCTTCAAGGCAATAAATCTAATTAAAACATTTCGTTCAATGTATTGAAATTAAAATTCGTTCTCAAAGTTATTAGAATTAGAACAGAATTGTTTTAGTTGAAAGTTATAGTAGCGTAATTGTGGAGTTATAGTAGCGCTATTGTGGAGTTATGGTAGCGTTATTGTGGATTTATGGTAGAGTTATTGTGGAGTAATAGTAGCGTTATTGTGGAGTTATGGTAGCGTTATTGTGGAGTTATGGTAGCGTTATTGTGGAGTAATAGTAGCGCTATTGTGGAGTTATGGTAGCGTTATTG
>JAANSP010002072.1:0-13616 GCA_036850745.1 Homidia socia | reverse complement strand
TTGTAAATTGTTTCTACGAAGTGAATAATAAAGGGACTAGAATGATGGGACAAGTGAAAAATGAGGGATTAAAACAGCGGAAGGATGTAGGATCGCTGACGTACATCACAACGATTTTTAATATTATCTATGGAAAAGTATACCCTTGTGTTTTACAATATTACAATAGATGAAATTCAAACCCAATCATTTCAAGCGAATAGAAACTTCTATAAGTATGAGACTTAGACGGCAATAATATGTTATTTAAAATAAATGTGTTTTCAACAACATAGATAAGCAGTAGCACTCGCTGACGAACGGAAAATATATAGAAGAGGTTCTCAAAAGATTTCTTATTCTTTCCTTTCAAAAAGCCAAAAATATAATGCACGTGTGATGTACCAAAATACGCAAATAGTAATTCTCAGAAGTATCTTCAGGCCACGGAAAAAGAATCCCTGGAATAACATATTATACTTTTAGTGTCCCTCCAAGAAAATGGGAACACTATAATGTTTTAGACTATTTTATTATAGTCGAAGTTTTAGCATTATACGTTATATTAATGCATGATATTGCTGAATATAGCTACATATAGTGAGAAATGTTACATACCAAGTACGGAAAAAGAATCCCTGGAATAACATATTATACGTTTAGTGTCCCTCCAAGAAAATGGGAACACTATAATGTTTTAGACTATCTTATTATAGTTGAAGTTTTAGCATTATACGTTATATTAATGCATGATATTGCTGAATATAGCTACATATAGTGAGAAATGTTACATACCAAGAAAATATTAACTTGCGTTCAGCAGTTTAGAGAAAGGTAAGGCAGGTGGAAAGTTTAATAAGTACCTGATGTGTATAACGTGATAGCAGCATTTATACATTTATCCTGGGATATGAAAATCAAGAAAAATCTCCTCCTAACCCTTTTCTCCTGACCGGATGGGAGTTTAACTTGTTTTTTCTTTTATTTTTACTTTGGGTGTGTGATGATAGGAGTGAGTAAAGGGAACCTTTTCTTTATATCTGGGTAATAAAACAACGAAAAACTTATGCTGTATGGTTATACAGAGTTTACAAGAGTGTGTGGCATTACTTTCCGTATGTAAGCCTCAGCAGAGAAGACTAAAAAAGCTGAAGAAACAGATGGGTTTCACTCTTCTTGTCTTAGAATGAATTCTTAAAAAAATCTCCGTCTGCAGTCATGCAGAATGGCAGGCAGCATCAGTCACTTTTTTCCTGAGGATTTTGAGACAAGCTCATATATCTCCCACATCATCATACATTTGTGCAATATTTTTTAGACAGGAGGAATAATATGTATGTTATGTGTACCATGCACAAGTTTTTTTTATAAATCAAACCAAAAACTACCATGTAGTACACATATACTAGCACACCACACCATACACACAGTTTTTTTTCGCTATCTCCAAAAAATTGCAGTTGTGTGGAGGAAAAAAACGAGAGAGAAGAAAGAAAGTGGCAATTTTAGTAACAGGAGTCGTAGTACTTTGGTGAATGAGCAATATTGCAACATATTTTTTCTTGCTCGTGTGAGCTACACACGCTCTCTCTCTCGTCTGTAACGACTGACACTGGCTGTACACGTTTTTGGTTTCACATTTTGGTACGCGAGTGATTAATGGTTTTTGAAATGAACCTGGAAATATTCTGGTGTACATGCTGTGCACTGATGGTGATGCTAGTAGTAATATTCTCTGCCTGGCGTATCGTGGAAGAAGTACTTTTCATATCAACTTTTGAAAACGGGAGACAGAGAAAGATTCGTCATATTACTTACTTATTTTACCAGTCCGCTTCAGTCTTCCTGTAAATTAACCGTGGAAAAAGAAGAGAGTGAGTGTGAAAAACACTTTAAATGGTGGCCATACCGTAATGTACGTACGTGCATGGAAATGCACTACTGCTTATGAAGTGTTTTATTTTTCAGTTTAGGTACGTACCTATTTAAAAAAAAGAATATGAGTACTACATACCATTCCACCACAACATGAGGTTATCATTATCGTAGACATAAAATGTTTTGAGGATGAGTCGAAAAGACTCTAATATTCATGCAAGAAAATGAGGGTGGATGAACATCATAATTTCGTTATGAACATATACATGTCTAAATAAAAAGAGAAAGGTGTGTGTTTGTTGTAGCCGGGAAAGTTGTAAAAGTTGAGAGAAGAAAGTGTGCAGTTTCCCTGTATTTATTACACTTTTGAACATGATGGCGGCGGCGGTGCATTAGAAATGGTTTTCATTTAACAAGACCACAAGCAACCGTCGTCGTCATTCGAGGACGAAGGAGAAGCTGCTGCTGGCTTTTCTGTTCGTTTATGATTTTAAAATGAGTTTGTATTTTCATGCTGCTCCGAAAGAAGATCAGTGTACCCGGAAAAAAGGGGTTGTTTTACCCTTTACATCACAAAAAGCTTCCAATGAAACAGAGCAAACCACACCACATCATCATATGTTTTATGGATGCAAATGTGTCTGTGCGCGCCGCCCGGTCTGGTGCTTTTATGTTTTCCTCTTATAAATTTACGTTAAAAACTGGTGAAATGATAAAGGGTCATAATAACATGGTACAGAGTATTATGGCTTATTGATGTGCTTACTACCGCCCGACCAATATAATGATTGCATATTATATTACATGGGTTTAGCACTACTGCAACAAGCTAATACTGCGAATGTTCTTTTATGAGATTTTGTGTTGTTCTTTCTGACGTTGCCTCGTGTTTGCAACTTGCCCACTGAAAAACCATTACCGGGTGTCGTTAAATCACCCACTTTTAAATTATGATGTATGAGATTTTTCGAGCCCTTACGCTTTTACAGTAGGAACACTGCTTTTCCCACTTTTCTAACTGCATGCTATTCAGTCAGTTGTAGCTGCTTATATTAAGTCCACTTTTAAATTATGATGTATGAGATTTTTCGAGCCCTTACGCTTTTACAGTAGGAACACTGCTTTTCCCACTTTTCTAACTGCATGCTATTCAGGCAGTTGTAGCTGCTTATATTAAGGCTTGATTTTTACACAAATTGGCTATTTTGTGCCCAATCTGTGTACCTAGAACATTAGGGTTTAGGCCTAATAAGTACACAGAATATTACGTACAACCGTATCCTCATCCGGCAGCACATCAAGAGTTTTACCATACCTACACTACACACTTTAAAAATGAAATATTGATAGTCCCCGAAATTAATTCAGGTCAGCTGCATCATCTCCACATGATATTAGCATTAGCTAGCAAAATGTGAGTTATACCAAAACCTACACTACACACTTTAAAAATGAAATATTGATAGTCCCCGAAATTAATTCAGGTCAGCTGCATCATCTCCACATGATATTAGCATTAGCTAGCAAAATGGTTGATGCGCATTGTGATGATGTGCTGCTCACAGCACAGTCATTAAGGCAGTGGCGGTGATGAGCAAGTGTGTACAAAATGTTTAATGTAAATAAAAATGTATCGCAATATGGTATCTCTAGTAATGTTAGGCAATGACTAATTTCATTTTTTTCGCTAAAGAATAATTACCACACATACTGTATAATATATCCGCTTGGTACTTTGAACGTGTTCTTACATATATCAACTATCTAATATTCTGCTCACAGCACAGTCATTAAGGCAGTGGTGGTGATGAGCAAGTGTGTACAAAATGTTTAATGTAAATAAAAATGTATCGCAATATGGTATCTCCAGTAATGTTAGGCAATGACTAATTTCATTTTTTCGCTAAAGAATAATTACCACACATACTGTATAATATATCCGCTGGGTACTTTGAACGTGTTCTTACATATATCAACTATCTAATATTCAATCCTTTCATCAGCTGAGAGAGAGAACACGGAAGCCCATTTGATTTTCCAGCTTAATAACGTTTCATGTCATTATTCAGTTTTGTCATGACCCAAAAGCAGCCTCTTCCTCCCTGTCAGGAAGTATTTTGCAATTTATTTGTAGATGAATGAAAAACTATTATCCAAAAAAGAAGCAAAGCAACAAGCGGCACTCTCTCTGCAGAGGAGATGGTATAAAAAAAGGGTGCGCAAATGGTACGTGTGTACGTACGTACAAATGTGCATACCTAATATTTTAGAAGATTTTGTTCATATTCTATTTAAATGATAAACGCATTGCTGAACACATTTATGAGTAAGCGCTGTGCAGAGGAGGAAAAAAAACTGGAATATAAATAGTGCAATGTGCATCCGTGTATTCTACGAATGAACACCATTGGCATGAGTCATCGTGATCCGATTTAAGATTTAGAGAGAGATTCCAGAGAACTATACACACTTTTATGATTATGCATCACACTTTGTCTCATTCTTTCATGATGATGATGATGATGACGTTACAGTATAATACACAGTAAAACCAATATGCTACGCATTAAACCAACCAACACTATTTTTTTCTGAATGCAAAACAACAATAAATAGTATTGATGACGATGATGATCTCACTCAGTCAGTGAGACTGCTGGGGTTCCCTGTAAGAAAAAAAAACTGTTTTTTCTTCCTCTCTCTCTCACTGCGATATTCATCCTATAATCCCATTTATACCATTGGGCTTTATATATGACGTTAAGAATTTCTCATTCCGCCACCATAATAGAAGAAGGAAAATAAAATAATTCTTTTTTTCCTCTTCTCCCCTTGTGCCTGCTTGAAGTTTTAATACCAATGATGATCACGGTGATGATGATCATGATGATGATAAAAACGGAGGAAATTGTAAGTAAACTCCAAAACACACTCGTACAGAAAAAGAAAGTAAAAGGAGGTTAGCAGTGCAGCAATAACAAGTGCTACTACTACTTTTACTACTGCTGCTACGAGTTCATATGTGCACACTCAAGTGAAACTGAGTGGAAGACAGAGTGCGGCGGGGCTCCAGGCTCAATAATATCCTGGAAAGTGTAATAATGCCCAGTAATAACATCATCTTTCATTCATTCTTTCATTCCAATGGATTGGTTTCATCTGATATTTAAGTAAGTGGATCAAAACATGGCATCGCCGGGTGTCGGTTGGCGGTATGTAAGTACACTGCAATTACTACACCGGGGTAGCTAGCTACCCCTACGTATAATATTTATTAGGTGGACGATCTGCTCATGTTTGCGTGGATGCGGAGTCAGTCAGTCAGGGTGATGTGTTGTTTTGCTTCAGACAATTATATTGTTCTTTTTTACTACAGCTTTCAATCAGGCTTATTGTGTTGTACGTCCCAGTTTTCTTTTCTCCCCATTATTTTATTTTGGCATTCCTTGCTCGTTCATTCCCTTTGCTGAACAATAACAAACTTATCATATTATCTTATTTTATTCATTTTTATTATGATGCCCAGGACAGGGATGCAAACAAAAATAACAACGAACATGTTGATGCATTAAAATTTCAGAAAGACGAGGCGAGAAAGTAAATGAATGACGAAGCGTGAAAGTGGAGAAAAAAAGAGAACATGTATACGTTTTTTCTGACTTAACAAAATTGAGAGGAAATCACTTTACCCTTACAAAAAAAGTTGGTAACAGCATTTCTCTATAATTTGGAAAAAACATGCACCTACAAAACTATGTAGAAAAAAAACAAAACGAATATGCCATTTATGCAGTGTCATCATCTACATCGTCTTCCGTCTTGTTCGTTTCACCGTCACCACTAGAACGATCCCTGTGAACTGAATGACTCTGCCTGACTTTTTTCCATCTCTTAACATATATATTATATAGCACGTACGGAGAAACGCAGCGGTGAGATTTATAGGGAGGGCCCCTTCTGTCACAATTTCTATTCAAAACGGCTCTGATGGGTTTTACTTTTGGATGACTCCTCTAACTTGATGTGTTTGAGTGAAGAAGCGAATATTTTGAACCTGGCTTTCGTGAGGGAGAACTACATGGGATGCAAAAAGGATCATAAAAGTACATACATATTACGTATAATATCAATGTATCAATGTACCTACCACAATGTCATTATATATGAACAATATGATATTATTGTGATTGAGAGAATGGGTATAAAGTGAACAAGGAAAACAAATCCGTCCCTCCCCTTCCTTCCCACAACGACGGTGACGGCGGCGGTGGCAAAGAAGAGCAACAGCAACACGTCATTGTTATACGAAAGCATAATTCAGAATGGAATCAGTGAAACACAGTTTATGCGACAGACCCGCTTTGTCGTTTTCTCGTCCCTCTTTATTCTCTGCTCATACATGTTAAACTCATTCATTCACAAGAAATTACACTGAAAACCATGCCATCGGACCATTTACTGAATTTTACATGTGTTTTCTAATCAATTTGCAGCATGTTTCGCATATTGAACTGCTTTTCCCTGATTTTCAAAGCATAAAGATCGTTTCTTCCTCTTGTCGTCTGTCTGCATACATGCAATTTACTTGCATACAACAACATCAACAGGATGCGTTCCACTACTTTTCCCTCCCACTTTTTTTCTCTCGGAACAGACGTCAATGTCCTCACAACAACTCAAAAAGCTGCTTATACTTACAAATGCCAATATATAGTAGTAATCATTATTATTATCATCCAAGCCAGCCAACTGGAGAGTGAAAGAAAACCGACCCATTGTCAAAACTTTTCTTTGCATTTCATATAACATCAAATAAAATACACGTCTCCAAATACATTACTTTTTGGATCCAATATAAATAAATAAATAATTTATATGAATATTGAAGCATGTTGCATCTTTTGTTCACTCGCATGACATATATTCATATTTCGCCTTTAACAAAAACCATGGCTGGTGGTGAGCACTTTAATTTTTCCCATCTTACCACCACCATCATCATCATTGCCGACAACAACACCACAAATTTCAGTCCATCACACACGACACTACTATCTTTCTCTACACCACAACAGCATGTAATGCATAACAACAACTGCAACAGAAGGAGTGAAACAAAAAAAAGGTTATGCATGTCAGCTCACCCACTCTACTTTTGGTGCTTCCTCTCATTTTTTTTTCTTCCAAAGTTCCAAGTGTTGCCGAGGACAAAGGATAAGAGTTTTAGAGCGAATGTAAAAAACAAAATGTAATAAGGTAAAAAGTACAAGAATTTTTCGTATTTACAACAGCGCAGTCTGCATTCTTCCCTGGTCTGTTTACAACAAAGTTCTCTTTCTTTCTCTCTCTTTTAGCCTTTTCCATCTCCAGCAACATTCGAATGAAAATGTGAAATTGATGCATCGACTCATCTTCATGTCTAACAGTGTGTATCGATGAGCGAACTGTAGTTATTCACACAGTCGCCGGGGGAATTTAACTCCAAACTTGGAGCTGCATAATATTATTCATGTTATGGTATGCGTGAGTTTTATAAAATGGATGGCGAATGATAAGACTCCTTGTTATTGTGCGTCATTTTTAAATGTATTTATGTATAGTCATACACCGACAACTGGAGAGAAAGAACAAGAGTGAGTGAGATACGCAGATAGAGTCAAAACGTAGGGGAGGAGAAAGGGATAGATGGATGAGTGGTTTGTTCCGAATTTTCAATCCATATTCAACCACAAAAGGTTTCTTTCTGGAGACATATGCACTTGAGATATAATATAAATATACAGGCATACATGTACATGGTAATAGTAGTACACTTTAGAGAAATGGTTTCCCTGTGCAATCCAACAAATCCTCATCATCATCATTCATCAAGTGAACCCACTCATTCTCATTCATCCGCCATATGGAAAGATAGAAACAGATGCATGAATTGCATTGCTCCTCTTGTACAACTCCACTTGGTTAGTTAGTCTTTTACACGGTATATCCCCTGCTAAGAAAATGAAAGGGGCAATATAGGATATGGATAGGTCCCTCAGAAATTTAGACAATGTTTCCGCAAGAGCTCCTTGTCTCCTTTTTTCCTTGTTATTAAGGCTAAACAGGAAAAGGTTGTAAAAAGATTTCTGGGGAGAGAGAGAAAAAAAAGAGAGAAATCCTTCTGGGAAATGCCACGACTTTCTCGGGATTTTTACATTTTCTGAAATGATACAATTTCCCCTTCTCCACTCGTGTTTCTCATCTATTTACAATTCCACTGTTTTTCTGTTTAGGTCAGCATGATGCGATAATGTACAAGGTCTGAAGATGGATTAGGCTGACTTTCCAATGAAATGTGTGAGGAATGGGGAAGAAGCTGAGAAGAAATGTTGGAGTTTTATGAGATTGCATTACAAGTGGTTTTCCATGTCGTAGATATTTCTTAACTTGTGAGATGATCGTCATCAGACAATTGTCTAAATAAAATAAATACTTTTAGAAAATCCACAGAAAATACTGGCCAGTTCCAGTGTTTGTGTTTCAAAGCTGCCATGATATGCATTCAATGTATAAATAAGTCGTACTTCACACCTTTTCTTCGCACATCCTTTTTTACAAGTACTCGTCTGTAACGCCATAAATCTGACCAAAGTAATAAACACCGTGAAAAATGGCCTGGGTTTGTAGTCACAGTGCATGTGTTAAAATGCAAAAACACTTTTTTATGCGTGCAACATCCTTCCAAATTACTGTGTTATTCATGTTACAACTAGCTGGTTGAATGCAAATTTAAAACCAAACGAGATTGTTGAAAACAATAAAAAAGACGCTATTTTCTCTCGCTGTTGTTGCCAGTAGAGGAGCAGTGATGCACTCTTCTGGTAAGGGAATCCCTTTGATTTATTAATGCAATGTTGTAGAATGTGTGAACAAGATCTGTGTTGTTGGTTTGCTTCCTGTTACAAAAAATGCTTAAAATTCTGTAGCAAACAAAATGATTGGTGGTTTCGCTGAATGCTCCCACACAAAATGGGCACATTATTGGAATTTCATCACTTTAGCTTGACTTCACCAACTATTCCTAGGAATCGTTGATGGTGCAGCAATTGAATAGTGCATGTAACCGTCCAAAAAGACGAATAGGTCGAAATCGCCTCAGGGTCACTGACTACTATTATTTTTTAAATTTCTACCATGTATCACATGTTGTGTGCAACACGACGGGTTGGTTGTGTGGACGAAATGGTCTCTAAATGCATTGAAATAGCCCAATGTGTTTTTTGGTGAATAATATGCTTTTTCATCATCCGTATTCTCGATATAAATAGTGTGAAGGAAGCGTACAGCGAGGAGTATTTTTCCTGCTTTGTACTGATTCTGGTGACGAAGTGGTTTTGGACCGTGGCAAAATGGAGAATTCGTGTTACAATGTCGTGTGGTGACAGATTGCTTCTTCCACTCGCCCGGACACTGCCAACACTCGAGTAGCTGAGAGATGACCAAAAGCGATAATAATATGTTTTTGCTCAGTTATTATGTATATAAGTAAACAAGAAAGTATACACTTCAAGAGCACAAACAACTAATACATTTCTGTGGAAAAATTGGAGAGTAAATGCAACAATCAAAAGTACATCCGTCATTATTGTCAAGAAATATTCCATTTTATCAAACAATTTGGTTCTGTGTTGTTGTAATGCGGTATGTAGTAGTACGTAGAAACGTTGAAGTGATCAATTTTCTGTAAAGTGGAAATGCTGCTTGTGCTACAAATACAATGATTAAAAATATATTACTTTTTTCTACCGTATTGTATTTTCTTCAAAGTATTCCGTCTTGACTGAGATACAAGCGTTCCCCGTAAAATGCATTATGTTGGAAGCCTACACAAGGAACATATCAAATAAACAGTACATTTCTTTTCCTTGTTCACCAAAATAACAAAGAAAGCTGTAATAATGGTATTCCGCCGGTTCAGATTTCAAATTCATTCCGAAACATGACTACTTTTTTCAAAGAAAAAGCATCTGTTTGCTTGCAGTGCAATTCAAAAGAAAATGCATCTCTATTCAATGGCTTATTGTAGACAATATGAATGCATAATATTTCCCTGTTTTTCTTCTGTGTCGTAGTATAGCAATTCGTATTTTTGTTGACAAGATGACAATCCCGAGTGTATATGCAATTTTATGCACCCGATACTTTCATAAGCCATAGTCATATTCCATTCCTTTTCTGCATACAAATGGGTCTATTTGATTTACCGAGAAGGAGATTTGAAAACGAAAACAAAACTCTCCTTGCACACATCAGGGAAAGTATCAGATCAGAGCCTCGGAGCTATTCTAACTCTAAATACTTTTATTTGCTTTCAGAAGCGGAGAAAAGGAATGTCATTTTTTCGTCAAGTCCCCTTCTCCGACTACTCTCTCTCTCTCTCGCAAAGGATAACTCAGCACTTCAGAAGCAGCAACGGAAAATATAATAAAATATGTGATTGTAAACGACAGTCAAAAGAGAAACGGAAAATTTCATTTGATGATGATATGAGCAGACCCCATTCCATGCAACCTGAAAAAATATGGAAATGTGAAAAAAGGAAAATAAATAAATAGAAACGACAACAACTGTTGTGCTACACACTTTAGAAAATTTCATAGAGGATAATGTTTTCTTTGAAGGCGCAGGTGAAAATATTCAAATGATTTTCAGTAAATAAATATTTTCCTTTTTAGATGCCTTGCGACAGATAGTTATGAAAAATATTTTGGTTTTGACGAAAGCCCATTTTTGTCAAGTTTGCAAAGTACTTTTCTTCAGTAAAGCCTATCTTCATACATTTGCTTGCTTACTAGCTACATGCACCCATTTCATCGTTCATTTTGTCTTTTTGACAAACATGACATGATTATTACATAGCATAAATATCTTGTCATAATATTTCCTGAAGACAATGTGGGAAATATTTTGATTATGTGCAAGTTATTGCAGGATTGGAGGAACAACGTGTATTGTACTGATCCCTTTTCAAAGCTGGGAGATTTTTTGACGAATCTATGAGCTTACCATATACCGTCTCCGCTCCGCCATTTTTTGTATCATGTACCCTAAATTACATACTTCAATAGAATGGCATCCTGTGGAATTTCATTTCAGATGTATGCGATGTATCATTTTCATAATAAAAAGATCCGCTTGCTCGGGAAATATGTATAGTATCTACCTACATTTGAAGCGGATATTATACATAAATGATACGTATTTAGATTTTAGACTTTAATAACAAATTGAAAAGAATGCAAACTTTGTTCAATAAATTTTTTGTCTATGTTCGTAGCTACAGTCAATTATTTTTTTGCTGATGGTCAATACAATGAACTGTTTCGCTGATTGTAACGTTGTGTTGTTGATTCGTAAATAACTTTTTGAGAATTCAAGCTTTCACGACAATAAGAAATTAATGTGTATATTCTACCATATATTATCTGCAGATTCAAGATTTATGATTTTCAAAATAGAAAATTCTTATACCTACTAATTTTTTTCAAATACCGTCAAAGAATTGCACTTCTTCGGCTCCATAGTGTAGTGCTACTAATACATGTCATCTTTACGTTACTAATGTTTGCAATTTTATCAATTATACCTACTCTACCATAATTTTATGAAATTACTGTTTTAAGGCAGCGATTAATCCAGTGGCAGTGACCAATAAAATTGAAAACCTCATCACCCTATACTGAAACGAATCTGTTATTGCTACATATTCATGTGGGGAGGAGAGTAAAAAGACCAACTCTGCGGTCAGTTAGTGTGCGACTGCTACTGCATAATATTAACATTTTCAAACATTATTAATTTTAAACAGTCTGTGAAACTTTAGTATTGCATGCAGGGATCAGTTTTTATCTTGCCATTACAGGCTGCTTCAACTTTATACAACCAAACTAATATTTACATACTACTTATTATCATGATTATGGCCAAAAAGCATGAAGATCTAGCGGACAATCAAGAAACTTTCATTTCATAAAACCTTTGTGACATTTTCTTGCTGCTTTGTTATTTAACCTCCTCGTCAAACAGCCTAATCTTCAATTTTCAAGCAACTTGAAGCTGTTTACCGAGTGAGAAATGCTCCGAATAGATGTTTACTGACAGAATTTGTTTTGTTATTTAACCTCCTCGTCAAACAGCCTAATCTTCAATTTTCAAGCAACTTGAAGCTGTTTACCGAGTGAGAAATGCTCCGAATAGATGTTTACTGACAGAATATAATCTTTCCGTATATTTAAACCAAACCTACGAAAGATGTGTAACGACAAGCAAACACTTTTCTCAGTTTGGGATTGTTTACAATTCATTTCTTCAGAAAACCTTAGATTCGCATTAATGTATGATGATGATAATGATGACGGCCATTCTGGGTACCTGAATAAAAGTAGGTTACTTAGGTATACTACAAGTTTACTTAGAAGAGAACACCTGAACCCACGTACAGAAAACAGAACTCAGAATATAATCTTTCCGTATATTTAAACCAAACCTACGAAAGATGTGTAACGACAAGCAAACACTTTTCTCAGTTTGGGATTGTTTACAATTCATTTCTTCAGAAAACCTTAGATTCACATTAATGTATGATGATGATAATGATGACGGCCATTCTGGGTACCTGAATAAAAGTAGGTTACTTAGGTATACTACAAGTTTATTTAGAAGAGAACACCTGAACCCACATACAGAAAACAGAACATAAAGAGATTACCCGTTTGCAAGCATCTTTCTCAATAGTGGCTATTATTCGCGTATAGAAATTTCATCTACCTAGCCTAACAAACAAAGTTGTGGGCTCAACTCCACCAGTGCTGCCCAACCAAGTGTTTTGTTTCCTCCTGCTCTCCTCCTGCTGCTCCTGCTACTGAAATGATAGCGAAACGTATAAATTTCATTTCGTAACAAATATTCACTTCTATCTCTCTCCATCCAGCCATTTCACATCGTCTAACTATCACTATCCCAGTGCAAATGTTTACCTCCGGTATGAAGTAATCCCTCATGCACCTGCGTCTATTCGAAATTCACGGCAGGTTTGTGCCCAGCTTCAGAATTGTACTTACTGTATAGTCATAAATTTAACTGCGACATAATTTTCTCTATTGTTTTTTTCCGCCATGAAAAAAAACTTGACATTTAAAGAGACGGAGAGAGAAAAGTATGATCACCACTTACAATGGTATATCTCGCGTTGTCCTATCAAATCAAACATAAAAAGGAAAGGATTATTATGACTAGTTTACGAGAGGGTGCTACATACAATCATCTTGCTTGTTAGCATGCAAAAGAAACATTTTGGCGGAATTGTTTTTAGAGATATTCAAGCTAAAATGGGACTTAACTGCACGACGACTCAACAGCATGCATTAATATTTTTTGCGGGCGGGAGTACAAACTACAAAGAAACTGCTCGTATAGTAATAAAATCATGTGCATGCAATCTTTATGTCATTACTTGATAGGATACATTTAAGATTTTTGCAGTTTTGCAGATTTTTCCTCTCGTGTGTCTGTCTGTTTTTAGTCGCCCCAAGTTATGCTATACAACCCGTTAAATATTTTTAAATGATTTAAAAGCGCTATCACTATTAAACTCATAAAAAATCTTGTATTCACTCTAAACAAACGATCTGATTTACGTCACTTTTAAGGAATACATATTCATAGCATTGTAGAATTCCACCGCATCTTTTTTACTTTGCTTATTCCGCTCTGCCATTTTA
>JAANSP010002071.1:0-10128 GCA_036850745.1 Homidia socia | reverse complement strand
TGTATAAAATTTTAACAGTGTACGTGTGTGTACTCACCGGTCGATACTTGCGTTAGGTAGTTGACATGTTTATTCATCTCCAATTCAACGTGATTTAAAGTTTTCAGAAAATGGTTTGTATGAGTATCCACTTGTTTTGCACTTGGTTTATCTTTACTGAGTTCTCCAAGAACTTGACCTGCATAAATTAAAACAATTAGTTAAATTCCATTTCTGTCCATGACGTCCATCATGCTGCGACGAAAAAATAAGAGAGATTGCTCGTGTAAAGTGAATACGGTTCATTTTATTTCATTGTTTCATATCAATTGTCCTTCACTAAAACTAGAAGTGGGATTTATTACCGGCGCTTTGCAAGCAGCTAATAATATCCTTTTCGACCTGATCCAATGCTGTCAACCTATCCATAGGCCCTGACATTTTAAAACGTTAAGTTTAGTGAAAAGGGAAGGTCCAAAAACAAAACTGATCCGCTGATCGCATTCACTTTCACAAGTTTCACAACAAGAACGGTGACGATTGACGATTACTTTGTTTAAACACTGTTAATAGACTGTGAATGCGTTAGTTAGCATATTTTCACTACATTGATTCATTTGATTCTGTTTCTTTCATTAATTGTAGAGATAACAGCTCTAACAAATTTATGTGTGAAAAAAGTGCATTTACTTGCCTAAAATCTAAAACATAAACAAACTGACAGTTGGACTGCCGAAAAAACTTCAAAGTAGAATGTGGAGGCGTGGCCTCGTATTTGGGGCATTACAAAGGAGCATTTTTCATTTTCACTGTTTCATGGAATTGAATGCATTTTATCATCTTGTGTGAAAAAGAAAACAATGCGAGAGAAGAGAAAGACAGAAAAAATGCTCATCTGATTTGTCGCAGCTGACAGACAGATAACGTGCACCACATACTTGTTGTTGTACATGTGTTTTCATTTGGGCAAAAAGTTTATTAATTATTTTTGCAAATAAAAGTGTAGAAGTTCAGGACCCTCAGTAGCTATAATAAACGTAAGTACAAACAAAGAAATCTATATTTAATTGCTTTTGAAACTAATCAAATAAATGACAAACGAAGAAAGTTAATGGATAAAGGGGTCAGGAAATTGGAATGCATTTTTAATGTAGTTTTTTTACTATTTGATCGCTTCTTGATTAGTCAATTTAACAAGACAAGATGGACTTCAATTTTGCTGAGCATCAAGACAAATTGCTTCGAAATACTTTACAAGAATGTTTTGAACACATCAGAGATCCGAAAAGTAATCCTGGCAGCGAAACTCCCCTTCACACTTATCAAACCTCAGTTGGTATTTACAATACAATGTTTTTATATGATTATTTAACTGACTCTTAAAACTGCCATTGAAAACAATTTCTTTATTCATATCATACTTTGTCCTAGGTTCTTGACCCTTTCCACTTATCAGTCGCAATGACAAAAGCTTTGTATAATATGAAAGAAGGGGCAATGGTTACAAGAAGCTTTCAAACTGAAATCTTGTATTGTCTTAGCCCATCAAAAAATGTAAGCATCTTATCTTATAACTTGGTAAATGATTGAAATAAAAAGAAATACATACTCGTCAAGGATGACCGTGTATTTTAACTTTTTATTATAGATAAAGGAAGCTCTCGTCAACTTTGGAAGTGGTGACGATGAGTCAGAATTTATTATTATTGGGGAAAAGGAAGCGTTTGTACAACTAGAAAGTCAAATTCAAGGTGAAGAGGCCCCTTTGTCAGAAGTCACTCTCTATTCCAAGCCGGATAAGATTCAGCAGTTATATCAGATCTCAAATGAAGAGCTAGCTAAATCGACTTTACTTCAGTCAGTCGTAAGCAGAATTGCAAGTAAAGAGTTTGTCGCCCTTTCCTGATGCTATATAATAATCTTGGTAAATATTATTGAATTGAACAAGTATCAAGTATAAGAAGGTGAATTATAAGTAACGTTAAAAAATCAAATCCATAATTTAATTTGTATGATCTTTTATGTTTTCAACAAAATTCAATAAAGAAAGGAACCCAAAAATATCTGATCCTTCTGAACAGCAATAATTACTGAATTTAATTACTTCTTAGTCTTAGTTAATAACACATGCTATGATGATAGTAGTTGTAAATCACACGTTGAGGATAAACAAGATGAATTCATTTTGTCAATATTTTATGTATCTTCACATATACCACCATAAACATTCATGAAATGGTTCAATGTAGAATTTCTGACTTTTTTATTATTACTTTTCTATTGTTTTGAATGTTATGCATAATATTATTTTATATAGTGGATGTAACTGTTTGCTCATACAGGAGCATTGTAATTTTAAAGAAGTACATAATACACACAGGAAACTTTTGATAGCAATTACACACTTAAAGTTAAAAGGGATTTTTTGAAAAGTCTGCACAGCTCAACATTTAATTTAATGCTGAAAAGGTTAAAGAAGTACATAATACACACAGGAAACTTTTGATAGCAATTACACACTTAAAGTTAAAAGGGATTATTTGAAAAGTCTGCACAGCATCATCGGCAAACATATATATCATCTTCTGTTGCATGCGTCAATCCTCAGAGGGGATGTTTTGGAAACTTGTTGAGACAGACAATTTGACAAAATTACTTTACTTTTCTGCACCCGCAGTGCATTTCACTTTTTACTATCAGCATATACATTTTGATAAAGCAGTATACATTAAATATTTTAACATTTAGATAATTTAATACACTGATTTAAATTTCACTGTGTTCTTTTCTCTACGTGATTCACAATTTTTGATACTCCTGATTAAATTTCTCATACAAGCCTTCAAAGCCAGACTTTTCATATTTCATGCCTGGACCGTGTCACTTTTTTGACATGAATGTTGACAAATAATTTTTAAACACAAGTCCCAAAGAATTATAGAAGCTAATTAACTGAGTGTAATTATTATTATTTCTAGCTGTAAATACCATATTAATCAAATAACACAGATTGAATTATATAGTAGTCAACTCGAGAAAAATGTCTATGAAATGCTTTCAACTATAAATTTAAATGAATGAATTGATTCTACGTCCAATGTTCCAAAATTTATACACGTAGACTATGCAGAAAAGACAATCACGTTTGATAATGATACATAAATACTTACACCACATTGATAAACACCAATTCAATATAAATATCTCAATGAGACTTTAACATTGCTTCACACTTTTTTACATGTGTAAACTGTAAACTAGATATATTTCTTGCATTGCAGTTTAGCATTATTACTTTCTTACTTCCTGTGAGTTTGTACGGATTCGGTTCAAGTTAATAAACGTTTTGAGAAAGAGAAGAAGAAATTAACAACAATAATAATAGATAAAAATTATAAATAAATGCATAATCAATGAGTTAGGAGGGTTATTAACTACATCGCGAAGAAAAAAATTATCCTTTTGCAGAAACTAAACAAAAGCTGATTTCATGTGCCAAGAGTTTCAGCTCCATTGAATCAAAAGTGTTTGCATCCAACTGACAGTGACTGACATAATTTAACTTTAACCAACCAAAAAGTCTTTGACATTTTAAACAAAAATTATGATAGATCTGATAATTCTTGTTCTCTTACGAAGAATTGTTGAACATTGAGATTACTGCAAAGTAATATAAGTACCTACTTTAATAGAACATCTATCAGTTTTGATGCAACTCGTCTTGACATTCATCATAAGTAACAAACAATCCAATAGTAAAAATCATAAATAAATTATTAATAACAATGCGAATCGACAACGAATTGATATCGACAGAAAATAAATCTCTTATCAAAATACATACAATAATAATAGTGCGAATTATCGATTACTACTAAGTCATTATTTCAGTTAGTACATCACACATCTTTACTCTCTCTCTCTTTTCTTCAACGCATTTTCTATAATATCAACATCAGTTTTCAGCTACATAATAACAACAATAGTTAATTAATAATAACGGTTGGCGTTAGCATTTTTGGTAACAGTCAAAAAGAAAAGCACTGAAAGTCAATAACAAAATAACAACAAATCATGAAGTCAGCGGTCCGAGCTTCTGCACTTGCTAGTAATTGTTATCTGTAAATAAACAAATGCAGAGCAAGAAAATAAAACCTGAAGCTACATACATTAAAAAGTAATTACTCAGTTAGTACTGAGACAATGACATGAACCGATCCTTCAATGACACTGTTTATGACTCGATAAGAGGAGTAAATGTGAGGTTCTCACGACCAACTTGTTGTGGTGAAGATTCACCAACGCCAACCATGGTCTTCAGGCGATGAGATTGCTGAGGTTGTCCCTGCATTTGTTGCTGCTGAGGTGTCTGCGAATGCTGGCGTTGCAAGGATTGTTGCTGTTGTTGTTGTTGCTGCTGTCGGTGTTGATGATGTGAAAAGTCTGACACTGCCAACAATTCCACGTATTGTCCACGGACTTCCTCGAGCTCTTCCTCTTTTGATTTAATCAAATTTTCTCTGCATTGCAAAACATTACATGATTAAAACATTTATTTATGTTTCAAACTCTTCAATTTTATTATTTCTGGTTGTTTTCGTCATTATTACCGAATGGAAAGTTGGCGACGTGCTTCACCAAGAGCAGAAAAGAGATCAAGCTTTATGTCGTGTTTCTGCGCTCAAACTGGATTCAAGATGAGCATTTTGATCTTGTAACGTAGTTAAGAGAGATCTCAGTCTTGCCGTTTCCGCCGAAGACTAAAAGAGGGACAGAATTATTATTTTTTTGAGAAGAGCATTAATGCAACGAACGTGACACAGAAATATGGATAACTTACCTCCTTATTTTTCTGCTCAAGCAACAACGTAGACTTGACGTTCTGAAGCTCCCTTTCAACTCTCACTATTTTTGTCTTCCATGACTTTAATTTCCCGTCTAAGAGATTCCTTCTCCCTTTCCGCCTCGCGAAGTTTCCGACGACAATCACCCGAGCATTCAGATGAAACCTGCAAAACGCAAGTTTTTTTTCAAGTACTGTAAAAGAGTAGATTGCAAAAAGGAAAGTAAAAAAGTTATTTTCAACCAACCTTCTTTTGTTTGCTGATTGCGTTTTCTTTAAGTCTGCGCTCTTCTTGAAGTTTCTTTTCGTAGCTCTGGCGTTCTTCTTGACTTTTCGAAAGTAAAGCTGAGTATTTAAGTTGCAGAGATTCATGCTCTCCCTAAACACACACACGTAAGCACACAAAAATAGCTTTTGATGCGAAATATTTTACGTTAAAAAAATTTTAATATTGAAATTCCGAACCTGTAACGAAGCAAGGTCGCTGCGAAGATTCCTTTCTGATGAAAGAAGGGAAGCAATTTGACCACGAAGTTCAGATTCAATAGTTCGCACCACATGAAGATCGCTTCTAAGCTTCCTAACTTCAGACTCCACTCTGCAACAACAAGATCAAGTTTAAACATGGAGAGAGTGCGCAAAATATTTTTACGTAAATATACACTCAAAATTTTCTTACTTTAAGCAGCAGTCATCTTTCTTTTTCTTGGGTGCCAACATTGCGGCAGCACATGTCGGACACGGAGTTGTATAATGATTTGAATTGTTATGATTGGAACTGTTTGAATGTGAGTGGTTTGGAACCGAGTTACTCTGAATTTGTGATGTCAAAGCTGGACCACTCGAGCTGCTACTGTGGTTTGAATGGTTGTGGTTATTCTGATTATGGTGACTTGAAAGAGGAGAAGATGAACTGTTTGATGATCCGGGAGAGCTACCGTTAGATGCTCCTGGTAACTTCCCATCTGCAAATGACAAGCAGACATGTGAATCATGTGAATCCGAACCTTATTGCAATTTTATGCAAGTAATAAATTTGTCCGCCATTCTTGACCCAACTGTGCCCACTTACTTTGGGTGGGAACAAGCACCAGCTCACCCGAGCTGGGCTCACGACTCCCGTCGCCATTTTCCAACGACTTTCTTCGCAAAGCTTGCGGCGACTGCTGCTTTTTCAATAATACTGGGCCGCCATTGTTTATCACCTTGAATTGAAAAACAAAAATGCCAGTATATAGGGAGTCACAATCTTGAGCTTGTTTGGATTAAAATGTTGTTTTCTAACCTCGTTATTATTTACCGGCGCGCTTGTTAGTGGTAATGCCTCCCATAGCAGTGAATATAGGAGCTCATTTTGACGCGCGACATCATTACGAGTTCGCTGCTTCAACCTAGCCCCTATATAGGACTTCAGTCCAAATCCAAGTGAGACCAAGGGGAATCCAACACTAAAATTAAAGTTAAATTAGATTAAAGAAGAGACTACTTTTTACGTAATACTTTAAAAAAATGCTCAGCATCATAAAAGCATGATAGCATTACCAATGGGCGGCAAGCGGACTAAGAGGTTGAGAAGGAAGAGGCCTTATACTCTTCCCATCAATATATATGAGAGTTGGGAGAAGAAGTAAGGGGCCAAGAGGTGTCTGAAAATAAAGTGCATATTTATTAACCTTGTGTCGTCAGTGGAAAACCAATAATATGGAAATCATAAACTTGATACACTCAATCTAATTTCTTAATACTTACCAGGTTCCAACCAACTTGACCCCACACGGCTAAAGAACCTAGTAAATACAACCATGGGGCTGGGATTACCCCAAGACAGATAACATCCACAGAAATGACGACACACATCAGCAACAAAGCAAACGCCTAAAAATTTATATAAAATGTTACTTACCAGGTTCCAACCAACTTGACCCCACACGGCTAAAGAACCTAGTAAATACAACCATGGGGCTGGTATTACCCCAAGACAGATAACATCCACAGAAATGACGACACACATCAGCAACAAAGCAAACGCCTAAAAATTTATATAAAATGTTACGAGTGTTAAATAATTACAGATAAACTTTTGAAAATGCCAGTAATTTCACAGTTGTACATTTCATGTTAGTACTTACAAGCCCCTGAAACTTGTATGCCTCATAGGAATTGTGCAACAGCAAATAAATGGGATAAAGGTACTCCAACCGAATATTCCAAAATAAAATCGCCCCCCATGACGCAAATCCAAAGAAGTATCAACTTCACATATACAACCAGGCTACAGAGAATAAAGAAAAGAGAGTTTGAGTTACTCAATTCGCACATTGAAATATTTACTCCTCATCATTAAAATTCCAATCCATCATCTTTACCTGGTGTAAAAGCCGTCATAAATCTTTGGAATCTTTTTCACGGGTCGGCGAGCCTTGCTTGAGTCAACATTCCGCCGCTTCATTCCGTCAAAACTTAAAATTCCAAATTTCAATCCATCATTTTTACCTGGTGTAAAAGCCGTCATAAATCTTTGGAATCTTTTTCACGGGTCGGCGGGCCTTGCTTGAGTCAACATTCCGCCGCTTCATTCCGTCAAAACGAGCTCAGTTACAAAATCCAGGTTTTTCGGAGATTTTTTAATGTATCCGTTTCCAACTTGTGTTAATTCGAATCTTCAACTTGTATAGAACCAAAGTTTCAAATATCTAGAGGTGAGATGAACACAGCACACTGCAAGTGCACGGGTTTAAAAGTTTAGCGATATATGAAGCGATAAACTTGCGTTCAGTCTACCCGATTTAACTCGATTGTTTTAGTGTTAATTCAAATCTTCAACTTGTATAGAATCAAAGTTTCAAATATCTAGAGGTGAGATGAACACAGCACACTGCAAGTGCACGGGTTTAAAAGTTTAGCGAAATATGAAGCGATAAACTTGCGTTCAGTCTACCCGATTTTTAACTCGATTGTTTCTTAACAGGAAAATTTTTTTCTCTGTAGTAGTACAAGACTTTGTTTTCCTACAAATAATGAGATCCGTAAACTTCACTGACTTAAATTTAAAGACAAACGATTGTAGCTGTATGTAATTTATTGTAATCACGTCAAAAATTACATTCTACTTTCGTAGAAAAGTTCATACCAGACGGTTATCACCCGATCGCCGCCACGCCACACACACTGGCAAATTTTTTTTACGTTGACGTAACGAATGTGAGTGAAATACGATCGCGTTCTCACACGAAAGATGCGCGTTTTTGTTGATTCATCAATCAATTAGCTTATATTAAATCACGCAAAGTTAAGTACGGTTGTTAAGACAAACGATTGTAGCTGTATGTAATTTATTGTAATCACGTCAAAAATTACATTCTACTTACGTAGAAAAGTTCATAGTTCATACCAGACGCTTATCACCCGATCGCCACCACGCCACACACACACTGGCAAATTTTTTTAACGTAACGAATGTGAGTGAAATACGATCACGTTCTCACACGAAAGATGCGCGTTGTTGATTCATCAATCAATTAGCTTATATTAAATCACGCAAAGTTAAGTACGGTTGTTACAAAGGAAGTTACGCTTGACCCAGTATGAAATTAAAACACGACTATTATACTACTAATTTACTAATAATACTTCCTTTGAACCAAACACCAAAACCATTAACTTTCATTTCTCTGTTTTCGGGTTTTACGAATATATGTAGTCAGTAGTATTTCACCGACCAGTTTTGATTGGTTTTTTTAAAGATTTCCTCCTCATCCAATTATACATAAAATGAGTCTCTTGTTGTATTAAAATAAAAAATAGTCTTTTCTTTCTTTAACTCTATTATGTTTTGTACTTGATTAGTTCAAGGTTAGAATTCCACGAAACAACACCAATAAATCAACATTTATTCCTAAAAGTGACCTTTTTAACGGTCTCTTCCAAAACTGTCACCCACTGCACTGGTCACTAAAATCATCGATTTGGCTTCAGCTACCATCTACCAAACCCGGAACTTGCACGGACGTTAGTCCATTTATCCTCTGCTGAAAGTTTCCTGTTTCCTCGTCACCACAATTGTCCATTTCGTACAACAGAGTAGCAGAACGACTGGACTATTTAAAGCCATTATTATAACACGTGGCAAATTTTATTTATTTATATTCCTTAAACACATGCCTTCATTCCAATTTTTAACTTTCTTTCCAGCAAAAAAATCAAAAAAAGTGTTTTCTCAACTTTCTCGTTTCTTTCCCTAAATGCACATTTGTTCACAAGTCCACATCATTTACATGTACATGTCGCCGTCCGTCCGTATTCGTGTGTGTCTTATAAAGAAGATCATTAAAATCTGTTTTGTTATCTTTCTTTTTTTTTGCTCGCTGCGCTGCGAAAATGCAAGAAAGATAATGAATGTTACATAATAATATGTGTATTTGTTGCTGCTCTGCTGTCCGTCTTCAGTATTAGTAGCAGTAGCAGATAGAAGAACAACAATAATAGTAGCGCATTTATTTAGTGGATAAAAAATAGATAAATATCCTTTTTTGTATGTAGGTAGGTATTTTTTTATATGGTAGTTGATTTGATCAAGTTGACGACGACGACAACCACGATGATGATAATGATGATGATGCTGATTTGTACCTTTTAATACAGAAAACAAGTAGTGAGAAAAGCACGACAGAGCTCTTGGAGCGCTACGTTTTGTGTTTATAAATCTGCCTTTTTGTTAATGCACACTAGGTTTGCAAAATGGATAAAAGTGCATCTGTTCACTGTTCTCTGCTCATATATTTCTTTCTGCTGTTCTCTCTTTTGTATAGTAGTGCAGTGCTGCGCTGAGAGTGAGTGCACTACTTCTTCTTGTTTAAATCACCTAGTCTGTTTTTTCTATAATAATATTTATATTCAATTTGCTTTTAATACTTATAATAAGATTATGCATGTATGATGTAGGTATATGCTTAGAGTATAAAGTAGTATAAAATATTTGCAAATTTTCTAAAGGTATAATATGTGCATATGTATTTATGTTCCTTTTAAGCTTTCTGCTCAAGACAGAAAAAAAAGATTTAAACTTGGCTATTTCTATTACGATTTTCTACAAAAGTAACGTAAATGTGCATACATCATCATCATCTCTGCTATTGTTTGTTGCGTTGTTGCTGCCGTCTTGTCTTGTCTTCTTTCTGTTTTTTCTCTGAAGAATGTATATAGATATTTAGAGAGATACAAAAATGATAGTGAGCAATGAAACAATGTTGCTGCTGTGCGAGAGGTACTGGGAGTAATGATGATAATGTGAAATGCATCTAATATCT
>JAANSP010002070.1:0-13621 GCA_036850745.1 Homidia socia | reverse complement strand
TACACTTGAGGAGTTTAACCAAAGGGTGAACCGAATGTTGAATTTGAGATAAATGAACCTAGATCGATTTGTATTCATTATGTGACCATTTGTATTCATTTGCCAAGTGGAGATTTTTGTTAGATGCAATTCATTTCATCCACTTGTTCTCCTTTTTTATTCCCTCTATATACGCTCATGTTGTCATTACCGCATTACTGATGATGATTGTTCTCCCTGATTAAGGCATCATTGTCAATTGAGCACGCTCTTTCCACTATATCAATCAGCCTCGCCGATGTATATCTATCTATACTATTACTAGAGAGCAGAAATGTACTATACCACTTTTGTTTGGATAGTTACACTCTTCTGCATGCATTCAATTCACGGCTCTGTAAAGAAAAAAGGGGAAGTTGAGAAATCCATGTGCTTGCCGTGGTGGTGATGGTATATGCCCATGCCCACATTTCTCTTTTGCTAATTATTGATGAAGCTTTAGATTGAGGTGGACTGTGTAGAGTAAAGCTTAATTCAGATATGTGTATTATTTTTCTTACTACCACTACTACACATTTAGCGTGCATCTCCACTGATTAGACTAGGTAGCTTAAGTATGGGTCCGATTAATCTGCTTTTTTACTTTTGTCCGACAATTCTATTCCCTTAACTTTAGTGGTCAGTTAAGTTGCCATCTCCAAGGAATGTCGTGTCGTCGTGACTGACAGTTGCAAAGCTAAAGTCAACAACAGTCAACCAATTTCTTTTCTTGGTTAGTCATCAGTTGCCGGCCAGCACTAGAGAGCATGCTGTACTTTTTGTGCTTTTGCTGTTATGGGTAGAAATGTGACCAGCGTGTTTCAATCTCTTTATATATTTGTAATGATATATTTTTTTCATGTTTTATATATAGCTGGCTACCATTTTTTTCTGTTTCTTATTTACTGAACTCGAGAGTTATAGCTACCCACTTACAAGGCCATGTAGACTTGAACTATGTCCCGCATCATTAAAATTGGTAAAGTCGTGAGCTGATTATTCGTTAAACAGGGTCGTCAATATCATGTTCTCGTGTGGAATGCTCGGTGAAGTGTGCATTCATAATATATTATTGTGAAAGTAAAAAAAGTAAGACGATATAATGTACATATAGAAGGAGAGTTTTTTAATAATTGATATTTTGTTTGCCTTTTGTTGGCATTCGATGAAAAAGCAGCCGACACAGCCTGACAAGTCGAATACATTCATGTATTCTCTACACCTGCATACTTAGAATAAGTGATTTGTATCAGAGCATAATTTATTTGCAAAATTTACAGTATAATGAATGGTAGGCAGAGCAGACAACAATCGAGCTACTATACTCTGTGCCACAAAATGAATTATTAATTTAGACGTCTATTGTGCAACATTTATTGATTTCAGCTATCCATAATCCATGCAATTGAATTTTCACCCAAAACTTATACCAAGGGAATAAATGCTGAGGTACATGGTAGTATCCTCTAAAAAAAATTAGAGCAAACTAAAAATGAATTGTAGGATTACCTACAATTTTCCTTGAAGTTGCATAAAACAGGCGTGGATGGCGATGCATACATGCAATTAGAACAAAATATATACCTTTCATGGTTTTTAATAATATTGATGGTATATTTATTAGGAAAACTACCGAGTAACCTGGACAAGTGGTAATTAAATAGCTTTTCAGTTTATAATCGTCGCCTTTCGTTGTAAAGTTTTACTTTATCATCATCTTGAATTTTCACCCAAAACTTATACCAAGGGAATAAATGCTGAGGTACATGGTAGTATCCTCTAAAAAAATTAGAGCAAACTAAAAATGAATTTTAGGATTACCTACAATTTTCCTTGAAGTTGCATGAAACAGGCGTGGATGGCGATGCATACATGCAAGTAGAACAAAATATATACCTTTCATGGTTTTAATAATATTGATGGTATATTTATTAGGGAAACTACCGAGTAACCTGGACAAGTGGTAATTAAATAGCTTTTCAGTTTATAATCGTCGCCTTTCGTTGTAAAGTTTTACTTTATCATCATCTCTGTTCCGCCTTCTGAAATAAAGAGGATGTACGAAAAATAGAAGAAAAAAGATTAGGAAAAAGGCATTGTATTTTAATTGTCTAGAAGGAGGAGGAGGAAGGATGTGTGTGTTTGTTGTAATGTGTATTTGTGAGGATTATCAAACTCTTTAGAAAAAAAACTTAAACGATCAATCCCCTTTTTATATAAAGTAAGTGCTCTTTGAAAGATAAGAATAGTGGTGTAGAGAGATTTCGTATTAGCGTTCCTTATAGAAGAAAAAAGATTAGGGAAAAGGCATTGTATTTTAATTGTCTAGAAGGAGGAGGAAGGATGTGTGTGTTTGTTGTAATGTGTATTTGTGAGGATTATCAAGCTCTTTAGAAAAAAAACTTAAACGATCAATCCCCTTTTTATATAAAGTAAGTGCTCTTTGAAAGATAAGAATAGTGGTGTAGAGAGATTTCGTATTAGCGTTCCTGAACGAACAAATCCTGAAAAGCACAAGGATATTTTTTCGTTTTATAAACTTGCTAAAAGTGTATCTCTGTTGGTAATTCACAATCAATGTTCCAGCAACAGTGATCCCCAACGACTGCTCTGCACTGCGAACAGTATTCTTCTTGAAAATGCGCGTCTTGGTGAAAAAAGGGGATGAAATTCGATGAAGCAAATAAAATCCCTTCTCTCAACTCAGCTCTCTTGCTCTTTCTTTAAAGAGAGGCTGCATGAATAAAAAGGAAAAAAGTGTTATCTCATCACAGCTGTCGAATAGCTTGGAGCCGGGGAGGATTTGTAGCTACATTATGACCTATTATTAAGTTCTAAAACACCTTAAGGTCAGTCTGTAACGATCTAAAATACATTCAACTTGAAGTTTTAACCAGGGATCCAAATATTTATGGACTAGGAAAGAATTGCTCTGTTATATATTTAGCAGTATAAACTTACTTATTGTTTACTTCACAGTTATCATTATGTTCATTACTATTATTGATGCTATTATAGCCGGCTTTGCATGATAAACTAGTTACACTTGTTCCCCCGACTGCCGTTCCTCCTCCTTCTGGGTCTCTATTTAACTTTGTCTATATGGGAGAATATTATAGCCGGCTTTGCATGATAAACTAGTTACACTTGTTCCCCCGACTGCCGTTCCTCCTCCTTCTGGGCCTCTATTTAACTTTGTCTATATGGGAGAATATGTAGCAATAAAAAATTCTACCCACCTGCTTATCATCATTTAAAAAATTGGGAGACTCATTCGGTGCACGTACAAGCTTGCATGGATATTATATTACTACACTTTGCACTGCCGTCAATTATTTCAATGTCCAACCACATTTGCGTTTAAATGTTTCAGCTATGTTTAAGTAACATGCTCAATTTTTTCAAAAGATTAAAAAATTCCCTTTTGTTTTCTCTCTTTCCATTTTTTCAAATAAATGCATCATAGAGTTCAGTAGAGAAACTAATCTATAAGTGTGTATAGTTTCCAACCCATGTCTTCTTCTGGCGTCAAATCAGATGAAATAGATGGGCTAAATTATAGACATTAAAAAGGAAAAAACTTCACCAACCCTTGTTTCTCTTGTGTCTAGCCCACAGAATCGCTGTGAAAGTGGATTAGCCTGGGAGAAATTTAGTTAGGTACACGCGGTTGCAGAGAGCCGCATCATGATCAAATGGAACGCAAACATCAACGATCAGTTTCAACAACAAGGAGAATATGATCGCCTTCTTCTCATCGCAATAATCATAAAAAACAATCATCTTATTATCATTATCATCCTTGTTTCGAAACTCGATTGAGTCTTATACAAAGCCAGTGTTTATTCGGCCAACAACTTTCATGTTTAGATTGAAACTGGAGCTGAGCTGCATGATGAGTGGGTAGGTACATTNCCAGTGTTTATTCGGCCAACAACTTTCATGTTTAGATTGGGAGCTGAGCTGCATGATGAGTGGGTAGGTACATTCAATTCACTCCACGTAATGCATATACCTATAATATGCACAGCAAAAAATAATAATAATTTGGAATGTGAATAAATTCTAGAGAAGTTGAAGAATTTTTTTGTCATTTATACAACCACGGCCTTGTGTAATATAAGCTGATGAGAGAGAAATGAATATGTACGTATTGCATACCTGCATAATCTAAATTATACGTTAATATGCTGCTTTAATGCATACTATTGGTGGTGGCGAGTTACTTTTCACAGCAAAAAATAATAATAATTTGGAATGTGAATAAATTCTTGAGAAGCTGAAGAATTTTTTTGTCATTTATACAACAACCACGGCCTTGTGTAATATAAGCTGATGAGAGAAAAATGAATACGTACGTATTGCATACCTGCATATCTAAATTATACGTTAATATGCTGCTTTAATGCAGACTATTGGTGGTGGCGAGTGACTTTTTTTCCTTGTTCATCTTTTCAAAGGGAACAATGCAGTTGTCACAACCTCGACATTATCGTATATGCAGTGCGGTTATCTTGTAAGATTATCATCACTAACAAGCCACAAGGGTTTCATTGTGGTTTACGAGTGATGATGACACAATGAAATTTTAAGTTGAATTGGGTAAGCATCAACATCGTATTATATTGTTATGCCTTGCTATTTGCTAATGATTGTATCTTTCTTCTTTAATGATCCTTGTTGCGAATTTGACTTGCCGCAAGAGAAAAAACTTGGCATTGAAAAAATCCAGTTATTTTATCAACGCGTGTTACTCAGCCCCTGAAAATTATTATTTTCAACTATCATCATATTTCATTTTCAAATCTGACCATTACTATTATTCCACTGAGTGTTTATTGGCCCGACCGACACACTGTACAGTAATTGCTTGTTTGATATTTAGACCAGCTTAAGCTATGCTCATTATCACTTCATTTTTGCAAATAAAATGTAAATTCAAAAGTCGGAATGTTTTCACAAAAATGAATCATGTGACAAAAGCTGGTCGAATAAAAATGTTTAATAAATTCTACGTACAATATAGCCTCCTCATTCAGTTACTGGCATGTTCTCTTTGTGTAGATATTAAAGTCTATCATTCCTTCTTGGTTTGATTTTGTCCAAGAAATCCTGTTCCGCTTCACCGGTCACTGGTCGTTGAAGACTTTCTTTTTGAAAGGTTTATGTGGGCATAAATATTTCTCTTTGTGTAGATGTTAAAGTCTATCATTCCTTCTTGGTTTGATTTTGTCCAAGAAATCCTGTTCCGCTTCACCGGTCACTGGTCGTTGAAGACTTTCTTTTTGAAAGGTTTATGTGGGCATAAATATAAAAAAGTGAATAAAACCTCTGTGATAAAAGCAAAGTGATGATGATAATTTGTGAGGATAATTACAGAGTTGGTAATTTTTTATCGACCTCATGGCTCGTTTTACTCGTTTTCCTTCCAAACAGCCAGCCATAATAATCCTAATCATAATAATCATCGTGACGGGGAAGGAAGGCTGTGTCTGTTTTCTGGTAGGAAGATATAAAGCTGCTTTGTCTACGTGTACATCCATATCTTCTCCTGTTTATTCTCCTCCCTTCTCTATTATAAGCAATTATTATTATTATACGCGGAGCTTTTATACGTTTTCTGGTAGACAAAGTGGAAGGAGTATTGCACATTACTTGGTCCCGAAAAAGAGATACAAGGTGGAGATACACTCGTAAGCACACACATAAATCCATAAACCTTTTCTTTATGCATATTTTACACATAAAACACTTTGTGTTTGGCATGATGGTCGAATAGACAAAGGCTTCAAGTTTACTTTATATCAAGACTAACCAAAGAGTGTCGGTCGGCACAACTTTTTTTAAAAAAAACTAGGAAATACACTGACATTACTCTCTTACCTTACACAGCTACAACCAAATCATATATAATGTTGTAAAACATACTTGCATCAGCAGCTTCATCATTGAAACCACACATAATAACAATAATAATTATAAGGCACACAGGTTTTCTTCAAGAACATCGTATGCAACATGGTATTTAACAAACTGTGTATTTGTACTTCCAAATATCCATACATCCTCCATCGACACAAAATGTATGCTTAGACGCTTTGGCCGCATGATAATTTTCTTTCGCCAACCAAATACCTTTTTGTTTCACACTTTTGTAAAACTCTGTAAAAAACAAAAAAATGTGAGAGAAACAGTAGTACAAGTTGTCCAAAAAAACTTGAAAAAAAGACATTCGATCTTTATAAATGCAACCTTAATAGAAATGAGTGTTTTTATAGCTTATATTGATTATATTCACGATATCGTATGTAAAGGTACACAAGTTCTTTCACGGTTGTGTATAGATAGACAGAGAAGAGTGTAAACGATAAACTTCATAAATAGTAATAGGCATCACCACCGCAGATATCTCTTCAGAATACCATCAATATCAAACTCAGAACAACAACCATCACCACCACCACCACCGTGCTATTAAACGTTCATCGTCAGAGTAGTAGGGAAAAGAAGCTATCAAAAAATGTTGGGAAGAACCGGTCTTTTCCCTATAATAATCGTAAAAATATCCAAACCTCTAATTATTATTGTTTTCTGGAATACACAAAAACGAAATAACAGTCAATATCTATCTTTAAGGCCGTCCTAGCTGTTGCTCCTGGTCAATTTCAGTGTTATTCTTGTACATACACACTGTGTGGATCCATAAATATATGTACACACACACACACAAAGTGGGCTGTCACTACAGAAAGTAGTCAGTTTCGTACAGTTAAGTATAAACCTTTTGCTGTCAATAAAAAAGCAGCATCGTTGTAAATCCTTTCTTTGTTGAAAAGACATGCTTACCTACCTGTTTACGAGAAGAAGCTGTACATGTTGTGTGTAGGTAAGTCCTTTTGGGAGAACTGCTTTTCAGCTCGGATTAGCGCTTCTAAGGATTGATTCAGCCGGAATGAGATTTTCAAAACGTGCCGATATATTTTTGTACAATACGGGCTAAAATTTCGTTAGATAATAGCCTGTGCATACCTAATGAGCATTTTATTTGATTATGATGATGATGATGACGCTGCTGATGACATTATTCTGAGGAGAGTAAAAATATTTTCATTACTGCTTAATACATTAATCATGGCGATTGTTGAATGAAACATGACACTATTGAATAATTGATTTTAATATATTACACAGTGCAGTGCCGCCGCCGCCGCGCTATATATCATAACAGCATATTATTCATCAGCAACATTTTATTAGAATGGCCAGCATGGAACCCATGATGATGATGAGAGAGACGGGAACTTTATAATTATTTTCGAGGAGAATAATAATTGTGATAAATTTAATGAATTCATTCTTGTCATGCGTCATAATGTGAAAAGCACAGTAGCAAAAGCGCAGTATACCTATACAGGCTCCACGTAGTATGTTGTTGTCGAACATATCTGCCGGACCAAAGATAGGGTTTTTAGAGTCAAAATATGCATATTGTATAGACTACTATTACTATACTGTCATTAGCAGTGGCGTTGGAGTATATAAAGTAGTAGGGAAAATCGTCCCATTCCCGTGAAAATTCCCCAGATATATTCTTAGAGCAGAAGCGACTAACGAACAAGACAAGAGAAATGGGTAGACAGGCAATAATAGAGAAGCGCAGAGGTATATACTTTGTAATTAAATGATATGATGTGCTCTCTCTCTCCCATTTTATACATACAATGAATATTAAACTCATTTATACATGGCAGCTCGCAGATCTTTTCAATTTATTTTCTCGACGGTTTAATAGCTAATGAATTCATTAGTGAACAACAATCCCTGGCAGAACGAGATAAATGGTGACGCTCAATTATTTCATTTGCTATATCAGAAAGGAGACAGCAAGCCGCACAGCTAATATCACCATTCCCTTACTCCTTTCTTTTTTTCTCTCTCTCTACAAACCTCTCTCTCTTTCTCTCACACTCTCTAGCTTTTCATACAAAAGTCCTGTTACAAAAGGGCTTCTTCATCATCATCGTCGTCGTTGTCGTCATCATCACAAGCAGCAGTAGAATCACTGGCACTAACGAAAGCAACTATTTTCTTTTACATGCTTTATCGCTGTTTTCGTTCACAGTGCCATGCATACAACACCAGTGCGAGCTTCAATTCAATTTTCATGTTGTTCAACATACTCACAAGCCAAACTTGCTGGTTAGTTGGCCTAATGGCAACGTAGGAGTTAGTAGTGGATGCAATATAAGTTGGTTCGTTTAGAGGATAATAATAATAATAATCTATCTTTAGTTTTCTATTAAAAGAGGAGACAGGGATGCATGTACGTGAGCGTTCATTTTCTATAGAAGCGTGTGTATATGTGGACAAGAAGAACTATGTTCATGGTTAAGTAAGGTTGCTTGCTTGCTTGGAGTAGAAATAAACGAAGTAGAGTCTTTCACATGTCTTTTCCACCGCACGACGATGTGATGCATGTACGTGCGCGTTCATTTTCTATAGAAGCGTGTGTATATGTGGACAAGAAGAACTATGTTCATGGTTAAGTAAGGTTGGTTGCTTGCTTGGAGTAGAAATAAACGAAGTAGAGTTCTTTCACATGTCTTTTCCACCGCACGACGATGTACTCGTCGTGTAATTCCAAAATTGCAAAGAACAGGGCTCCACCTGAGGGACTCCAGCAGTTTGTATGATACTGCTGCTAACATAGCTGTTGTAATATCTACATTGTCACTAAATAAAATGTGTAATAATAATAACAGCGCTGGTTGTGCTGCGTCCATGCTCATATAAATCCCGTTGTATATATTTGTGATGCATGTATGTACACGACAACGAATTAATTTGAATCTGGGAGATGTGCCATATGCATGTCCAAGACTGATCCTTTGTTTCCTGGCTAATAAGGTTTAATTAAAACCTGAATGAGAGATTTGATGAAATTTTAGCAGAGACTTGAGTCAGCCTAGAGCCATGCGGAACCACTGTGCTTTCTATTCACTCACCATCCTGTTACCATTTTACACGTAGTAGTAACCCATACACGTTGGTGGTGGTGGTAGTGGTTTAAAACGAAACGAACTTTAGACTTTTTGTATATACACATTTCTTATAAGCAAGTTTTTAATAAGGGCACATTTAAACTGTAATAATGGTACATTATATTGGTGCAGACAATATGCTGCAAATTATACATGACATTATTATATAAAATAAATTTAATAATTTTGCCGTTGGTCCTTTTCTTTTATTATTGTGTTACTACTATATACGTGCTTACAACTTGAATTTCTCAAACTTGATAACTGCAATGGATAACTGTACCGTACTCGTTCTGCTGCCAGTAATATACGTGGTTGATTATCTGTCTTTTCTCTTTTAATGTTTTGTGAATGCATTTAAAACGAATAATGGTGCAAGTTTTATAATGCGAATGCATATATATATATTTTATATGGAGCTTCACCAGCTCTCTTTTCTATATCTCCTTTCATTCCATCATCGCCATCATCATCATGAACGCTAGTTATTTAGTCGTCCACTTCACCGGCTCACTTTGCCTAGAGCTCAGCTTACTTTTTAGTTTTCACATGGTATCGCCTCCTTTCTTCCAGTGTTATTAACACCGCCACCACCACCATCATCACTACTTTCATTATAATAATAAACCAAAAACGGGCATATATAGGCACACATAGTTTGTGTATATCATAATATGTTCTTCCAAGTATTTACTACATTCGGAATTAATTAGTTTCCAATATTTTTGCCTAAAGTGAAGCCGGAAACGGATCCATGGCTTGGTGCCTCTTTCACCATGGCCTACTCTGGCAATTTGGTACATACTTGATTGTAGGGAGCTTATTGTAAAAAATAACTGCTGCTGTTGATGATGATGCTGCTGCTGGTGATGACGATCATGTTGTTAATGATTAGGTGAAGGAAAGAGAATTGAAAACAGGGAGAGAGAGAGATGAAAGTTGAAAATTAAATGAGTTCATTATTTCACTGGAAGCACATAAAAGAAGAGAGAATAGAGTAATAGGTAGCGCTGCACATTGGTTGAAAACAAGTTGGCAAGTACATTTTATCAGAATCTCTGTATCTGCCTGCACTGAAGAATTATATAGAATTTCATTTTTGAATAGAAACGAGAATTAATTTAGCACTTGAAGGATCAGTAGTGTGTGTCTGTCATTTTATGATTTATTCTGCTCTTCTTTTGCTTGCTTTTCTCTCTGTGTAATTGAAGCCAATAATAATAATAAAACAATAATAGAAAAACGAAAAGAGAAAGGAAAAAGGAGTAGTAGTGTTGGGTGCTTAACTCCACACACACATTTTGCTTGCTTTTCTCTCTGTGTAATTGAAGCCAATAATAATAATAAAACAATAATAGAGAAACGAAAAGAGAAAGGAAAATGAGTAGTAGTGTTGGGTGCTTAACTCCACACACACAGAGATATGACTCTAAATAAACACATACCTTTGCGATACCTATGAATTTCCGGACAATGAGTTTTTTCTGCACAACAGCAGCTTCCCCAGTAAAACACAAGAGATTTTTTTTGGCAAAAAGTCCACCCAAATGAATTTACGTGTAAATAGTTGTTGGTAAAAAAAAGTTTTGTTGTGTCTGTGTACATGTTATGGTACCTACGTACATATCATCAAGTCAGCAGCTTCCCCAGTAAAACACAAGAGATTTTTTGGCAAAAAGTCCACCCAAATGAATTTACGTGTAAATAGTTGTTGGTAAAAAAAGTTTTGTTGTGTCTGTGTACATGTTATGGTACCTACGTACATATCATCAAGAACCTGTCATTATTTTGAGAGTTTACTGAGAGTATTTGTACAGGTTATATAGAAGGAAAAGAAGAGGTATTATAAAGAGTGGTGCGTGCATGATGAGAATAACGCGAATAAAAAAGCATTATCATTACATTAACTACACAATATAGATTATGTACGTTGAATTGTACTTGTGTTTTTTTACAAACAAACTTATTTTTTGCCTGCTGGATGAATAGAATGGAACACTTTTTCGCTCGTTCCACCGAGTTTTCCTGCGAGGGGTTTTACTAGTGCTGCGAGAGACAAGTAATATGTTATTCTATTATTTACTCGTAGTAGGAGCAGTGCATGTAGTGTACGTATGTACATGTTTTACAGGGTTGAGAATCGCGTGCACGTAATCACAGGCACCAACTTTTTCTTCGTACTTTTATTTCAGTAAAAACAGCAGTATAGTGTAGTCAATTATAATTAAAGCTCATTAAATCCCAATTTTTTCGTTTTCTGCCGAACATCATCATCATCATAATCGTCACGATGATCCATGCACGAACAGTAATTCACATCACATATTATCTATATATATTGTGTATATTATGTGTGTCTTTGAATCACGATAGGGGATGAAGGGTTGTTTTTCATGGTTACTTTTTAGTGTGGAAAACCATTGCATTGTTGTAAACTGTGTGCAGTGCATTATTTATTTGTATAGGTATATTGTTGTACAACATATATTGTCACACAGTTTCGTAGCTAAATTTTCCACCACAATTTATTAGAAACTTGAAATGTGTCTTTGCATCAAAAGCATTGTATATTTCATGAGCACACCACTCACATTAGATATTTTGTGGTGCAAATATTGTCGAAATAGTTGTTTAAAAATAAATGCTGACATGAAATGAAAGAATACTTTTAATGGCAAATCGCTGCAAATATTTAACGGGAATGCTCATTGTGTCAAATAATTTGACATGAAACATAGCATTTAAGTATTTAAAACAGAATGTTTAGAAGAAAAATTCAAGTGTAACACTGTACCGTGCTTTACCTTTCTCTGAAAGGGTTGAGCCAAGCGCCATCGAGCTGGCTGTGGTGTTCGACATTTTCAGATCTTGTCTTGGAGTGAGTCACGATAAAGAGGTACTTTACAGTCTTTACAACACACTCAGCAGGAACAAGACTGTAAAACTTTATTGGCCAATTCTCTATAATCTGTCCATCTATTTAAGCATGTCTTTAAACTGTGAGGTTAGGTTTTTTTGGTGATGGCAGTGGTGCATTGCTGACTTGTATAGAGCTAGATGGTTTTGCTAGATTGTACACTCCTGCAAAGCAAAAAAAAATCCAACAACTTTTTGTCTTGTTTTTTTGATAACATAAGGGAAAAGACTCTATTTAAATGTGGCTTGACCGTTTCAAAAAGGAAATGGATGCAATGCATATTTATTTTATTGGTTAAGCTTTTTTGACAGGTTTTGACTTTCTCGCCTCCATACATACGCAGTATATTATTTTCTTTTTGAGGAGGAAACTATCTCGAGTGTCTATCTGGCAAGTTGAATGTTTGACATTTTTAAACTGAAACTAATGACTGTTTAAGTTAAGATAGACGGCTATTTGTACGAATGCTGTTTTAACAAATGTTAAGAACTCGAAAAATTTCCCTTTTCGATTGAGGCTTGTATCTGTTTCCTGAATGCCGAGGACAAAAAAAACGTACAATACTTTAGTAATATGTGTACGTAACGTACACCACACTGTGCGTGAAAGAGGAATTTATCATTGGAATTTTTTTTCTTTTGCTTGTCTAAAAATTCTTTTGCTGCTTGCCTACACCACCACCAGCACCACCGCACCACAACCGCTCGATCTATCAACAACCCTCTCTCGTCTTTCTCATTTTGATCCTCTTCCTCACCCCTTTTCAATGAATGAAAGAGGGAAGATGGATTGGATAAAGATTTATTTGTAGGAATTTTGTCTCTCTCGCATATTTCACCGAGAGCCAACAAGATTCCATCACATATGCTATCTAAACTAACCATTACAACAATTTTTGTTGGATCATGTCAAGTTCATGTTTTAGTTACGTTTAAGTTGTTGGTTGGCTTATTGCTGGTACTTAAGATTCCACCATTCCATTATTTTTGTAACATGTGCACCTCATTCTGCCCCACTGCTGTGTAGTATTCCGATCAAATCGAATCCAATTAATTAGACACCCCTTTGGCTTTCGGTAATCGTTGTTTCTCATCTCTCATTCCTTTGTTCTCCTACCACCACCACAACTCTTCTCTCTACCAACTAAACCAATCTTTTATAGAGTGATTGTTGAACTGACGGTGATGATGATGGTGGTGTTGTATTGCTTGATCATCTTGTTAGAAGAAATCCATCCATCAGGCCATCTCTTCATTTAAGCATCATCGACTCTGATTTCTCACATCATCATCATCGTCCTCTTTTTCTTCTCCTTTTTCTTCTTTCCACTCTGTTGTTCTGTCGACAGAAACTCTTGGTCCGGAGATTAGTCCATGAACAATGCTGGACAGGAAAATTCTTGTGATGTATCGTATCATGCATGCCTACTGGGAGAGAAAGAGAGGGAGGAAGGAGGACTGGTATACGTGTTACGAAATTGGTATAGCTCTCATATTTCAAACCTATTAATACCTTCTACACTTCTCATGTTCGACACGGTACTACCATTAGCCTAACAAAAATATATAAAAACAGACAGGTTTCCAAACACATTTTGTGAAAACCATTTAAAAATTTACATGAAACATAACAGCGCAGTTGTTTC
>JAANSP010002069.1:0-13624 GCA_036850745.1 Homidia socia | reverse complement strand
GGTAATGTGAGCACACGCAGCAGCAAGCTGTATACATACCACAGCTTGCTGCTGCTGCTGCTGCTGTGTGTTGGTGGTGGTGGTGGTGGACTGACTATGGATTTAGTACCTAGGTAGGTACTAAATCTGATATTTTGGCAATCAGTGTGAATAAATGTGCTTGCTGGACTGTGATGGCATCGGAAACTGTCGAAAAATTAGTTCTCCGGGTGTGGCTTTAGCTTGAATTTGTGATACAAGTTGATGGGGATTCGGTACCAAGACGTTTCTTGTAGCATCTGCTTCAATGGGAATCGGGGTGACGAAAGACTGAATAAAGTTAATGATGTTGGTAATGTCTGTCTGCTAACTGCTGAGTTGCCTACTGTTGGAAGGAATTTTTCTGGACGGGGTTGAAATATCAAGGTATCCTGGTTGAGCTGAAGAGAGTTGATCAACCTAAGTGGGGACAAAGATAAAAGAAGAAGCGGCAGATGGCTGACATTGTCCCTGAAAAATACGATCGATTAATTGACACTTATGAAAGAAAGTTGGAATGGTTTCAATTGTTTCATCGTACATTATGATATATTTAATTTTACATTTTGCTTTAATTTTGCCCACTCCAAAATTCTTGGTGACGTCGTTGAGGCATGCAAGCATCGAACTGTTGCCATTCTTCTGACCAGTTCTGGTGTCTGATCCATAACTGGTGGTAATGGGGTGCAGGTGGTAGTAGTGGTGAGGAAGTGGAGTATCTGAGGGTTTCCCCGGTGCAATCAACGGATTGGTCAAGGAAAGTTTAATTTGAGCCCGTTGAATCCACTCTACTGACTCTAGCGGTGATGTGTCATTACTTGTACTACTTGTCATAGAGGTGAAGGTGGCGGTGGTGGTGGAGCCAAATGTGAGTGTGAAGACAATGCAGATGAAACTTTCATTCTTATCCAGGATACCCCAAGGCGTCTGTGGGGTGAGAAAAGTGGCTACTGTGCTTGAGTGTACAAAATGATAAAAACAAGCAATCGTTAAGGGGAAGGTCTGTCAGTGTTTATTAAATTGCAATAAACAAAACATGTGATCCAGAGAGCTATAGAGTAGGTGTTCAGTATGAATGGCAAGCAGCTACTCATTGATGTATGAAAGACATGGGCCGCATTCAGATAACAATTCAACGGTAGGGGTTAACATAGAATTAATAGGTTTTTAACGTAATCATCAGCTAGAAGTTGCTGACCTTACCTTAGGAACTAAATTTGACATGGCGAATTCAGTAAAGTTAATATTTGAGCAATTTAAGGTAACAATATTAAAATTTTGCTGAACTCGTGCACTTAAAGTATTGCAACCTGGTAGCCCACAGTGCCAAGCCACAGCACCAAGCTGATGTTCACAGAAAAACTACCTACCACGCAAATTCACAATAAACCTAAATGGCTCTGACTAGCTCACAACCCTCAAAATAACAAAATAGCCCACAAAATAGCCCAATAGCCCTTAAAATAACCCAATAGCCCACAAAATAGCCCAGTAGCCCTTAAAATAACCCAATAGCCCACAAAATAGCCCAATAGCCCTTAAAATAACCCAATAGCCCACAAAATAGCCCAATAGCCCTTAAAATAACCCAATAGCCCACAAAATACCCCAATAGTCCTTAACATAACCCAATAGACCTTCAAATACTCCAATAGCCCTTAACATAACCCAATAGACCTTCAAATACTCCAATAGCCCTTAAAATAGCCCAATAGCCCACAAAATACCTCAATAGCCCTTAAATTAACCTGATAGCCCTCAAAATAACCCGATAGCTCTCAAAATAACCCAATAGCTCTCCAAATACCCCAATATCCCTTAACATACCCCAACAGCCCTTAAAATACCCCAATAGCCCTTAAAATACCCCAATAGACCTTAAAATACCCCAATAGCCCTCAAAATAAAACAGTGTTTAATTAAGTTTAAGCAGTGTTTAATTAAGTTTAAACAGTGTTATAAAGTTTAAACAGTGTTAAATTCAATACCAAGTTTCATTTACAACTGTAGAACTGAGATCAAATTCATTTGTATATTCATTACCTGAAATTAGGTTAACTGAGGTCAATTTGTCTTAGTGAAGGATATTATGCTCTAACCGGTAGGATTATATTTATTGGGTATTTGGGGTGTTGAAGCTTAAAAAGTTCTTATGCGTCAACATGGATGTTTACGCGCAAGAGTAATGCGTCAACACCACCAAAAACCAAATACGTATAATCCTACCCTATAACCTTACCTTAAATTTATTTGTGAATACGCGCCCTGCTTGTAAAAATGTTGGTTGTTTTTTTGGATAATTGATTCGTTTTTACTCAATATAACGGCTGCTATAGTAAAAACTATATAGTCACACATCTTTTTCATTTCATTAGAAGTTAATTTGTACCAAATTTTAATAGTTTTAACGATGTTTTCGACCATTTTGGCGTATTTTATAACTTGCATTTTATATCAAAATGCAAGTTTTTATCACACTTTAACAGCAGGGCTGGACGACGGTCAAAATACCTACCCGGTTTTAGCCAGTTTTTTTTCGGTTTTACCCAGTTTCGACCAGTTGCTAGAGAGTGGCTAAATATGACCAAAATAGTGAAAAATATTCTTTTGCTGGAACATGTGTCATATTGAATAAATAGATCAAACGTTGCCTTAGATATTTAAAATAATATTTTGCAACGGTTTCAAGATACTTGTGACAAAAACATATCACACTGAATAGCACCACCTGAAGTAATGTGAGCTATCGTTAGAAACACTAATTACATGTTTTCAGCATTTACCGTGAGTTAAATTACTTTGCCAAAAGACGATTCCCGTCTTGTTCAATTCCCTATTCAATGGTAACAACGCATAGTGCTTTGAAAAGGCAGTGTTGTGCAACAATATTATTAATACAATTTGAAAACAGCTGAGACTGAGGTAGTCACACCTTTACTCTCTATTTGTTATTACGGCCAGAATATACCAGCTGAAAATTATATTAAATTTTATGTTTGATTTACTTTAGTAGCATATTATTACCTTAAAACTGATGTAATAATTTTATATAATAATTTAATAATTCCTAGTTTCTATAATAATTATTGATGTCATATTATGTACCCAATTTCTAAATATGTACAACAGTCAAAGTAATTTTTTTTCCTTACTTACCTCCCATTATAATAATGTAACTTGTATTATATTAACAATGTGTATGTGTAATTGATTCCGTATTTACCTAAATATTTTATGATGTAATGAACGAACACACTTTCTATTTTTCAGTTAAACAACACCCTTTTTATTCATTACTAGCTATTTCCTACAAATAAAAATCATATAAATGCCTTTCCTGTTTTTAAATAAAATATCAGTACATCCTTCACGACTGATCGTTCCTTTTTTATTTCACTGGCACTGGGCAATAAAAATAATTTGTTTCACTGATTCTCAAGTATTTTTAACAACGCTAAAGCATATGGTAGTTGCCGGCTTTTAATAGCCATTTTGTGGCTGGATGAAATTATTTTGTCCACTATCCGGCTCTGGCTAGCCAGTAGGTAGAAAACCCGGCTAAAATACCAACCCTGTTCAACAGGGCTGCTAGCACCCAAAAGATATTTTGTGCCAACAGGCCTGTTAGCTAGGACTGTACATTTTCTGCTTCCAGAGTGTTGAAGCGTGAATGGGTTTTTGGGGTAGAAAACGCATAAAACATTCTTGTGCGTCAACACCTGTACCAGAAAGTGTAATTGTATATTGAAGCAAAGGCAAACAAGCGACCCAAGACTTTTGCGGAAACTGTCTCAGGCTGCGTTACTGTGTTTATTGTAAGATCAAGTCCTCCTTGGCTCCTCCATCCATCAACACCGGTAAATGTGGAGCAGTCCATTGAAAATGAGTGGAAAGTTGTACAAAAGAGAAAGCAAAAATCTCTAGCCATCATTGGAGGATCTACATTTAAAATAAAATCAGCACCTAAAATAAGACCCGTCACGGAATACTTTTTGTATCCAAATGTTCTGCTGACACAACTGTTGAAAATCTTGAGGAACACATCATGGATGCAGTCACCAAAACATACCCAGTAGTAAAAGTGGAGGAAATCCCTCTAAAGCATAATAGTCACCTATAAGCTATTCTTAACCTGGTAGATGCAAAGCTTTCAGAATGCTTCCAAAAAACACTTGTACCCGAGTTGTGGCCCCTAGGAGTTGAAGTGAAGCCCTTTGAATTAAGAGCAAATAAAAAGCTGTCACCACGTTGACAGAAAGTGGAGAAAGGAATCTCGGCTAAATGAAAATCGCCACATGGAACTGCCAAAGGCTTAAATCAAGCTTAGCCTGGTTACACAATGTTTTACTACAAAGTGATCTAAACGTGGCTGTTTCGACGTGGTGATCTAGACAGGAGACATGGCTCTTTAACCATGAAACTAGTATATTGAAAAGCTTTCCTAATTTTATGTTTTCTCATGTATCAGCAATGCCATCCCATAAAACATTGAAAAGAAGGCCATATGATGGGATGGCAATCTTTTACCGTAAGACTATTAAACATTTAGTGAAAGTGTTATGTAATAATGGTGCAAGATTACTTTCAATTAATATATCAACTGAAAAAGGCATCGTCACACTGGTGAACGTGTATTTACCTTGCTGTCCGGAGTTCAATGATAACCTTATCACGGAGTATTTATACAAAATCGAATGCATAGTTCAGGAAGCAGAGAATCCATTAATAATTGCTGGAGATTTCAATTTTTGTAGAAAACATTTTAAATTTCAAGGTTAAGTGGATCTCTGCAACGAATTGGGCGTTGAACTGGCAGATGAACGACTTTTGCCTCAAAAAACTTTTACTTTCTCTAGCAAGGGATCGGAAGTGGCGTCTTGGATTGACCATTGTATTACTCCAGTCGAATTGATATGAAAAATAGGTGCTACATATCTCGCTACACCAACTGACCATATCCCCGTAACTTTGGTCACAAAACATTAAGTGACAGCATGCAGTAATGTAATCAATAAACCAATATATAGATTTTCTAATTCTGTGTGAAAACCTTACATGCTGCAACGAGCATCTCGAACATGAAATTAGTGAAACTCCGTCAAAACTACTTTTGGCGCTAGTCAGTGGCGCTGCAGGAATAACTAAAAAAACTTGTCGCTGCTCAGTTTAGTTTGTATATCGTTGGAGGGAAGTCGCCAAACAAGCCTATAATGAGTATCGGCTTGCCTATTATCAGTGGTTGACAACAGATAGGAACTCTGTTATTCACTGGGAGCTAATGCGGAATACGCGTAAAAAACTAAAAACTGTCTTCACAAGCTTAGAAGAGACAATGAGAAAGAAAAGCCTGACCCCATTGCTAGCTCTTGCGTTGGAAAAGATTTTAAAACTTTTTGGAAACAAGTGAAAAGCGAAACTCACTGTTCCAAAGAAGACCAATGTGAAAATGAAGTGGTTCACGGGAGGAAGAAATAACACGGTATTAGTGACTATTGGGCTAACCTTTTCGAGTCTTTAGTTAACTCCTAACAAGAAAACAGATTCCAAGGTAAGATTACGAATTACATATGCCAAAAATCGCCTTAGACAGTACATAAACCGTTCGAGCCAGCCGATATACACGAAGCTGTGATGAAGCTTAATTCAAATAAATCAGCTGGGTCCGACGACATCCAAGCAGAGCACCTCAAATTTGCAATTACAGATATAAGAGATATAATTGCCAACCTTGTTAATTTGATGTTAATCACATACCTCAAGTTTTATACCTCAAGAGGTGATAAATGTAATTATAGTTCCAATTGTAAAAAAGAAAGGATAAGATGATTCAGTGTGTGGTTTTACAGACCTATAGCACTAGCCAGTATTATTTCAAAACTCAACCTTTTAATACGAGAGAGGTATGGTGATTTACTTGCGACTTGTGACAATCAGTTCGGATTCAAGAAGAGAGGTGGGACGAAAACTGCCGTCCTTGCTATAAAAAATGTGCCCCACTACTACCTTCGGCACAGCACGTCAGTGTACTTATGTTATTTGGACGCAAGCAAAGCCTAGTTATTCATTTTACACTGCTATCGAAACTGTGTGATCGTGGACTGCGACCTGCCATGATAAATTTACTACTCCTTTGGTTCCGAAGAGAAATGTTTGTCATCCAGTGGGGAAGGACGATCTTGCGTTCCTTTCCAGTATGGAACCCTGTGGCACAGGGCCGAATTTTATCACCGTACTTTTTCGCCATCTATATTGAAGAGCTGAGTTTGGATCACAGACTGGAGTAGAATGTCAAGTCGGTGGTGTTATATTTAACAATGCCTGCTTCGCCGACGACGTCTGTCTACTTACAACTTCTATTTTTGCACTAAACGGACTTCTGGAAATCTGTCAAAACTTTGCTGCTGAGCATGACTTGTCAGTCAGTCAGAGCAAATCAGTCTGTCAATGTTTCTGCGATTGGGAGTACGAAGATGTGCGGACTCTGGTGAAATTTATTGGTGGTAACCTTAGTTGGGATGACACTGAACGTTATCTGTGCTACGACATTAAAAATGCTTTGTTTGCTTACTTACAATTTTTTACTTTTTACCTAGTCATCAATCCGATCTCACAAACACAACATCAAAAGTGAATAAACAAGTTGAAAAACATGACAACGGATAAACTTTATTCGTGGAACAGAAATTATTTAATTTTTACAACAAATGCTAGCTTTAATGCTAGCTGCATTACCCCTTTGAATGGCGATTGAAATCCGTGGGTAAAGATAAAATTTTGCCTTGTTGTCACGTAACCCAACCCAACCTAGGGAACCTATCTCGTCGATGAAGGTCTTCGTTTCTCTAGCCCAGGGTCCCAATGTTTCGAATGCAAGAGCTTTGAAAATCAAATTAGATGATTTGATAGCAGTATACTTATCATGCTTCCATTTACAGGCTATTTCAGCAGCAGCTCCGACTTCTTCACTTGTTTTTGATAGATATGAGTCTGCTAGAGTGTCAGTGCATGTTACATCCCATACTAATTTCTGTCCTTTAGACAAGGGTACAAGGGTTATCCGTCAGGTCTTTTCCCGTCACCTCTGCTGAGTCCAACTGGCTCCAAGGTTGACGATATGTGTGCTGATGTAAGTTCTCTGTGAATGATTTGGTTTAGCTCTTGATGACGAGAAGATCTTCCTCTGCTCTGTGGGCAATTTAAGCCATGTATTCCACAATCGACTACTGACAATTTAAAACAAGAAACTGACTCTTTGCGTGTCAAATGCCCGTTTTCTCCTACAAGAAGCTTTAAAGATGAAAAAGACCTCTACCTCTTCTTAAAGAAAGCATTTTGAAAGCCCGCTCATCAATAAGAACTATCAGAAGAATCCCTTTAGGAGCCCGTTTACAAGCAGCAGACAAATTTTCCAGCATAATTTTGGATTGTATTAAAAATAATTCAATCTCCTCTTGGGAAAATTTCTTTCTATTCTCGTATAAATCATTTCATCTTGATGACTCAAAGCAAGCCTTGACTGCCAAAATTAAGGATAATATTCACTTTTTTCAACTTAAAAACATACCTGGGAAGAAGAGCACACCATCAACTCTTCCTAGAAGAATTGAAGCCAAGATCAACGATTTCGACGTTAAGGGAGCTGTTAAAATTATTAGTTCAAACGATTCACTCGCTCCTTATAATTCTACAACATTGAGCAAACTGAAAGAAAAACACCCATCAGCACCTTTACCGACCACCTTACCAAATATATCAGATGATAATGTCAGCATTGTGGTTAGTGAAAATGCTGTTTTAAAAGCTATTAATTCTTTTCCAAGTGGTTCAGCGGCAGGTATGGACGGTTTGAGACCTCAATTTTTAAAAGACATGACATCAATCTCTGCAGTAGAAGCAGGGAAACGCCTTCTATCGTCAATCACTAACTTGTGCAATTTTCTTTTGGCTGGAAAATTGAACGCTGAAATCACTCCTTTTCGGTCAGGGTAAGGACGATGTCGGCAATAGATTTCGGGTATTTACAAAAAGCGATTTTTATGTGCTTTTTGGGTATTTATGAAAAGTGTTTGTTCTGTGTATTTTGGGTATTTAACAAAAGTGATAGTCAAATTCACAGGTTAGGTTTGCTAATAACCCATACACAAACCTAACCAAATGAGTATACAGAATATGTATACAAATGCGGCTACATTTGCGGCTACATTTGCCGACATCTTTCTTACCCTGACCCTCCTTTTCTATCTGGCGCATCTTTATGTGCTCTATCCAAGAAAGATGATGGAATTCGCCCAATAGCAGTAGGAAATTCTATAAGAAGATTATCAGCTAAGTTAGCTTGTTTGGCTATTCGTGAGAAGGCTCATCAATATTTAAATCCCCATCAACTTGGAGTGGCAACCAAACTTGGTTGTGAAAGTATAGTGCATGCAATTAGCACCTATGTTTCTTCGCCCGCAAACAAAGAGAAACAGACTTTGCAAATGCCTTCAACTCCATCGACAGATCTGTTATGCCTTCCCGAATCAATGAAAAATTCCCAGAACTTTCTCCTTTCCTCAATATATGTTGCGGAGAACCTTCTTTACTTGTTTTTGGAGAAGAAACTATTTCTTCTGAAGTTGGCTGTCAAAAAGGAGACCCGTGTGGTCCTTTTGCCTTTAGTGTGACTATACAACGAATAGTTGACATGATTACTTCAGAACTCAATATTTGGTATCTAGGTGATGGAACCTGTGCAGGAGAACCAGATATCGTTCTTCAGAATTTTTAGTCTATTGTCGCATTAGCTGAAGAAATTAATCGTAAAATAAATCCAAACAAATGCGAACTTTTCTTTTGCTCAGGAGTAATAGACAATTCAGTTGAAGAAGAGTTCAACAAAATATCGCCTGGGATCTGCCTCACTAACCGTGACAAACTCGAGATAATCAGGTACTCCAATTTTTGAAGAAGGATACAAACCTGTATTTTATAAAAAGCTGGATAGTCTAAAACTTATTTGTTCGCGTTTAATTTCTATTAATGCTCACGTGGCATATTTTATTTTGAAGAATTGTCTATATATAACGAAACTAACGTATCTACTGCGAACTTGCGCATTATGGAAATTTCCCAAACTCATTCTTGAAATTTATAAAGTTCTTCAAGAAAGTTCTTAAACCTTCAATTTAATGAAAATCAATGGACACAGGCAACATTACCTATTAATTGTGGTGGCATTGGAATAAGAAGAATTAGCGATGTTTCACTACCAGCTTTTATCGCCTCTATTAGTTGATGTTTAGATCTTATTTATCACATAACCCCTTCTAAGGACAATAAGACCGACATCGAAAAGTGGAATGGAACGTACCACTCTCTGCCCCCTGTTGCTCATGTTCAGAAAAATTTGGATACCATCGCCATTCAGCAGACTATCAAACATAAACTTCAACCTACTTCTCCAATCAGTAAAGCAAGGTTTTTAGCAACTTGTCAAAAAGAATCAGGAGCCTGGTTACATGCTATGCCTTCAAAAAATATTGGAACATGTTTAGATAATCAGTCTCTCCGTGTTTGCATCGCTATTCGCCTCAGGTGTGATATTTTTAAAAAACATGCTTGTCACTGTGATGCTGTTGTGAATTCAGATGGGATACATGGCTTAAGTTGCCCACAGAGCAATGAATAAACTGTTTGTGAATTTTATTATATTTAATTTTCTCTAATGGATAAATTTATTGTTTAATAAAAGGTATATTTAATATAGCTCAAAAATTATCTAATTATGTAAATTTCTCTTCTACAATTATAATTATCTTTAATCAAAAAACTGACAAGATGCTTTTATAACTGTACACAGGTCAGCCCATCATGTCCATTTTATAGATTAAGATGCTTAAATTTAAATTTGATTACTTACTAATTTAATTATGATTTTAAATATGTATTAATTAGCCGCCTGATGATGTCGATAAATAAATTTACCAGTAAAACGGATTTAAAGAAGTCATATTTCGTTTATTTAACTTCATGACAAGTGCAGAAATCGGGAAATTTCTCGACGAAGAAGAGCTAAGAACTATACACAAAAGCTAACCTGTTGGCCTCCTCGTTCCAGAATTGTTATAATCGTGCCAAATACACTTTGTTTAAAACGTTCTTTTCTCTAATCTAATGCATGTCGCTGTGGGTTTTAGTAAAGAAATCTATTCTAGACGAAGTAAGGATAGCTTATAACGACGCTTTCCGTATACGGTTCAAAGGAAACAGCGGAGAGAGCGCTTAAAAATGTTTATGAAACATCGTGTTGACGATTTTAAAGCCATCAGGAGAAGAGCCGCCTACTCATTACTAAAATGAGTCGTTAACCGTAGTAACACAATTATCCATTTCAATGTAAACTCCTTTATTATTTTCACCTCATCTATTCATCGGGAATGGACGAAATTATTATTTATAACAATATTTACTTGTAACCTGAGAGTTACTTGTTTTCCTGACATTGAAATTACTAATGTTTTCTCTATTCCTCACTATGCAGGTATCATTTAAACATTACCTATGTGTATATGCTGACTCTGCGATTAAATGAAATAAATAAATAAAAATAAAAATATATTATGTGCCGGCTGTATACGGTATACAACGAGTAGACAAATTTTTTTATGAGTTAATATTCGCAATGCCTAAACAGCCCTGTGGACGCGTGAAAAACTTTGTGCGTCAACAGGCGTGTTGACGCGCAAGAATTTTTATGCGTCAATAGGAGTGTTAACGCGTAATCAATAATTCGGCAACAAGACTGTTGACGCGTAACGAAAAGGCGTCATCACAACTGTTGACGCAATGACGTTTTGTTACGTACCAACAGCCATGTTGACGCATTAAGAGATTCTTATGCGTCAACTCCCTTGTTGGTGCGCACGTGGGTCGAAGCAAACTACATTTAGTTGCATAGACCCAGGTCCACAAACTTTTGAGATGGACAACTTGCGCATCCACAGGGGTGTTAATACATTACTGTTACGCTTGAACAGCCCTGCTGACGCATAAAAATTCCAACGGGTCAACAGTCCTGTTGAAGCATTACTATTAAGAGTCAACGGGTCTGTTGAACCGTAGGAGTAATGCGTCAACAGGGCTGTTGACGCGTAAGAATAATGCGTCAACAGGGGTGTTGATGCGCAAACAATAATGCGCCAACAGGGGTATTGACGCGTAATCAATATTGCGCAAACAGAGTTGTAGACGCGTAAGAGTAACCCGTCATCACCCTTGTTGACGCGTAATGAATAATTCGGCAACAGGGCTGTTGACGAGTAACGAAAAGGCGTCAACACACCTGTTGACGCAATGACGTTTTATTACGTACCAACAGCCATGTTGACACATTATTAATTACGCGTCAATAGGGGTGTTGACGCATACACAACTCTAACGCGTCAACATCCCTGTTGACGCATTATTGTTAACGCGTCAAAACCCCTGTTGATGCATCACCCATACGCAACAGCATTCCTGTCGACGCATTACGCGTCCACAGGGTAGTTGACGCACTGCCGCCCATCTCAAAAGTCTGTGGACGTGGGTCGAAGCAAACTACATTTATTTGCATAGACCCAGGTCCACACACTTTTGAGATGGACAACTTGCGCATCCACAGGGGTGTTAATACATTACTGTTACGCTTGAACAGCCCTGCTGCCGCATAAAAATTCCAACGGGTCAACAGTCCTGTTGAAGCATTACTATTAAGAGTCAACGGGTCTGTTGAACCGTAGGAGTATTGCGTCAACAGGGCTGTTGACGCGTAAGAATAATGCGGCAACAAGGGTGTTGACGCGTAACAGTAATGCGTCAACAGGGGTGTTGACGCGTAAGGGTAATTCGTCAACAGGGCTGTTGACGCGTAAGGGTAATGGGTCAACAGGGCTGTTGACGCGTAACAGTGATGCGTCCACATGGGTGTTGACGCGTAAGAGTAATGCGTCAACAGGGCTATTGACGCATAAGAAATTTTTTATGCCCAAAAACCTGATAGGTGTAATCCTACCGGCTGTTGACATGTAAGATTTTTTATGCGTCAACAGGGTTGTTAACGCATATGAATTTGTTATGCGTCAACAGGGTTGTTAACGCATATGATTTTGTTATGCGACAACACCCCACATCTCCAGTAATTATAATCCTACCGAAGGATGATTCACATTCGGTATTTAAAAAACATGTATACATTACCGCATTATTTTTTAAAAAGGTAGTTTAGAGAATGTACTAAACTAAAAACGCAAGTAATATTTAAACAGCTGTAATTTATCCAACTAAATCGTTTTATTGGATTCATTATGTTCATTAAATTATTTGCAGTACTTTGCAAATCCTTAACTCATAATATATTCCGATCATTGGCAATTGTAGATTTTCCTATATATTTTGAAATTTAGTATTAAAGGCCCACCTCCACCCCTCACTACCTTTTGTAGTGAGTCTTTAATACTGTCTTATTAAATTCCAATGATTAGTTAATTTAGATTGTACTATAAATTTTGAAAAATACTAATAAGAGCCCACCAAACCACCCCTCACTAAGAATTTTAGTGAGTCTCTTATTCATGTCTATAAATATTTGAACATATTCATAATCCTGATAAATAAATATTATAAGTTGTCTTACTAGTTGTTTTTCAAATAGTACTCCAGACATTGAATTTCAATCATTGATAGTTTTAATCGAATTTGTAATAGTAATCATCCAATATCCTAGCGAGTTTTTGGAATATAAAGCTTACATAAAAATGCCGATTTGAGCATTGGCAAGTTTTCAAAGATTGCAAAGTGATTTTGCATTAACAGGAGCGATGTGTGTCTAGACATAGACCTTAGTCTTATATGTCTCGGAGTTCTGATACATCAGAATGTTGGGATGCTGTTTCAGAACCCTCCGGTGAAATGTGATCAATATCTGGTATAAGTTGGTCTACTAAAACGAATTTCCTTTCCAAGTCAGAATCTTCTCCAGGTTGTGATATCTGTGTTCCGTCGATATTGGCTGCTTCAGGCTGCGGTGAAATTAATGAAGTAAGAGTAACATCTGAAAAATCTTGGTGTCCTGTAGGTTCTGAACTATTGGTAGTAGATGTTTCAGAAACTACGCTGGCGATGGGTACAGTAGCAGCAGAACCAAGTCCAACAGTAGCGTCTTGGTATTGTGCGTTTCCAGTGGCTTCTAAAGATGCCGGATAAGATGTAGTCGGATCAAAAAAGTTGGAACCTTGGTCTACTGGTCTACTTGCGTCATTTGAAGACGTTCCGGCTGCTGGTGCAGATGCAGCTGCAGAATCACCAGCATTACTAGTGTTGTCAATAGTAAAGTCTAGCAAGTCTTGGTGTCCTGTAGGTTCTGAACTATTGGTAGTAGATGTTTCAGAAGCTACGCTGGCGATGGGTACAGTAGCAGCAGAACCAAGTCCAACAGTAGGGTCTTGGTATTGTGCGTTTCCAGTGGCTTCTAAAGATGTCGGATCAGATGCAGTCAGATCGGAAACGTTGGAACCTTGGTCCACTGGTCCGTCTGCATCATTTGAAAAAGTGCCGGCTGCTGGTGCAGATGCAGCTGCAGAATCAC
>JAANSP010002068.1:0-13625 GCA_036850745.1 Homidia socia | reverse complement strand
TAACTTAATTTCTGACTATAAATTAAATGTAAACAGAGAAGAGCATTTGAATGATTATGATAATAATTGCTGCCAAAACTAGAGAGAAAGTTGATTATTCATTCATTCCATTTATTATTTTGTGCTGTGTACTAGAGCAGAAACAAGCAAACAATTTCTCAAGATTTTCATATAATATGTAATCAATTTAAAAACGTTTTACGAAAGATTCAAGTCCTAGCACACACAATTCCCTCAAGCACGTACATACATTAAAATACTTCATGGATCGATGGAAAGGCAGGCAGGGCAAATAACACTTTTGACTTTTAAAGCGTTTACACAATAAACCTTACTGGCTACCAACTATACAAGGCCTCCAAATTTCTTTATACAGCTGCAAAGTAGCTTTCAAGCTTTCTCTCTAGTTGTAGTGTTTTAAAGACGCGTAACCAAGTCTTCAGTTATAGTTTTAAACCTGAAACAATAAAGCTACATTTTCAGCCAGTCACGTGTTCACTGTGTATCATTCAGATAAAAAGATATTTTATTGGTAAGTGGAACGTAAATGGGAAACGGAGTAGATAATACGTTCTAAAGAAAAGCAAGTATAAAGATAAAGATAACTAGAGAGAGGAAGAAAAGAGAATTACAGAAAAAGTTTGGTGCGTAGAAGTAAGTAAGTAAAACTTGGCATGTTATTGTTGAAAGAAAAAAGACACGGTAAAAGGTAAATGTAGTTTTTAGTAAAATGTAAATTGCCGCTGAATATTATTTATCGATTCTGGTTGTACGAAGCAGCGTAAGCAAAAGAACAAGGTACAATAAGGCGGTATTGTACGCCTAAAACAAATATGGAAAAAGCAAAAGCAAGGAGGCAATAATAAATAGCAATACAAGTTTTCCATATCAAAACAATAAGAGCAAAAGAACTAAACTAATTTAAATTGTGCATCACTTTTAAAAGGTAGGCCTGTTGGAAAGAAAAATATGCGATAAAATTGAATTACAATTTTTGTAACAATATGTCTAGCTACAAGCAAACAAGAAACTTTTATTATTTAAACATCGTTTTCCATCTACAGATAAAAAGTAAAAAGATGGAATAACAGTGGAAGGTATTTATTACAAGAGGGGAAAAATATGGAGAAAAATAGCACACGGAGCAAAAAACGCATTTTCCGATTACTTTCTCACTTTAATATCGATTTTGAAAGAGAGCGGAGAAAAACTACACCACATCGCAATAAATAAATCGCTTACGCATGCAAGAGCATAATTTAGCAGTGTGTGGCTGGCAACTGTGATTTGTGTCGATCTCAATTTTTTCTTTTACTTGCTCCTCTTCTATTCCGTTTTCAACAACATCCCTGAGAAAAATGAATATAAAGTGGATTTCCCCTTCCATTTCAATATTTTTTGACGTTATGATGATGACGACCATGACGATTACTTTTTGGAGGTGCATTCAGCAACAACCCTCGTTGTCACACGAAACGTGCTATTTTATATGAAAAAGTGACAGTGATGATGACGACTTCGACTTTCACCCTTTCTTTTTCCATTTTCCATCATCCCATACCATCATCATCATGACATTTATGATAACAGACTAACAACAAAAAAGGAGACAGCAGTGCAATAATTGCACGTATGGCGTCGAAAGGAACTGAAAAAAAGTAAGCAAGAAAGAGAGAGAGAGGTAAAAAAACGAACGCAGGTAAAATATTATATGCTTATGCACCAGATCCAGAAAACTGCTTTTACTCGGACAGAACGTTGCGGCAGCACATTCTTCACAATCAACTTTTACATCAGTTTCAAATCTGCTACATTAATCACGGATCGATAAGTACAAATTCTATATCGGTTTCTCCAGAGTGTACTGGTATGTGTTTAGTAAGTACATAACAGACGTTACAACGCCTTGTTCTGGTATCACGGCGACATTCAACTTTTTCCTATCAAGAGAATATTTTATGTGGCGTAAATATATAAAGGACACCGCTTTCTCCAAGAAGCAAATTGCTATCGAAAACTTGCCCAGCCAGTAATGCATACTTACACATAGCTTGTGTGTGTAATCTACGGTTAATGATATAGTGGCAATTCCATTCCCAATTTAAATGTCGCAAATAATAATGCTAGCAAGAAAGAATGAAAGAATGAAGCAGTTAGTCTGCATACGGAAAACAATCGCAGATGTAAATATACTTGTGAAAAGCAGCAAGAAAATACCACTAGTGCTATTACCACTGCTTTCACAACAACAACGACACAGTTTCCACATATTAATATTTATATTTACTTGATATTTTTGGAGTGAATCGAATGGCAATAGCAGTAGTATAGCAGTGGTGGTCACCGTTTAGCGTTAGTTCTTTCTGGCGTGTATGATGTTAGGAATATTCACGTTAGTTTGTAGCGTGTAATATTTTATGCATCGCATATTGAATGGCTTCTCTGTTTTCGTTGCATGCCTTTTGCGAAAACTGGTGCCTTTAGCTATCGGCATCATAATTCTAATGCGGCTACTGCTTCTAGTGTAGAATAGACGGAAAAACAAGAGGACAAACCCCATCAAACAGCAGCCGAGTTTATTGTGGAGTTTATCATTATTCAATATTTCGTATCCAAGGAGAATCCATAAGTCAATAAGTCTTCCTTTCTCTCCATTCCTTCCTTCTTTTCTCTGCTACTTCCACTCCCATCAACTTTTGTTTCTACAACTGTTTGTGCTGTGTTATTTTTATTATTTCTGTCGTTTGCAAAGCAAAAAAGTACCGGTTTTAGACACACATGTGCTTCTGCTGCTCTGCACGAAAAAAAGCACATAACACATATGCATCATATTTATTTATATATATACCTTGAGAATTTTCCAACGGGTTATTATTATTGTTGTTGTTGCCAGTGTTATGTGTTTATATTATATTACTTTTCTTTGGGATTACCCTGTAAAGCAGTCTCTCACTTTTTTGAGCTAAGCTATTATTACGACAAAACATAATGGCTGGACGGCGCGTGTATCTAATGTTTACGTGCATGAACTTCTGTGTATAAGAATTTCTTTTTCTTGGATTCCATTAAAGTTTACAAAATTTCTGTTTTGTGTTTCCTTAATCTCTTTTTGTTCACCCACTAATTCGCTGTCACGTATTTTTTTAGTTTTCACTTCCTACAATCACACATCTAAATTCTCTGACTAGTCCATTTAACTTTTTTCATAATCTGTCTGCCTTGTTGTTTTCCTTGATGGATTATTGTTCAATTTTGTAATGTTTCGTAAATATAATATTATTCCCTACACCGTATTGTTTATAAATAGATATATAACCAAAACCACACACCAATTTTTTTTATTCCTGTCGTATATACGTATCGTATTTTCCATGGCATTGTGGGCGTGCATGCATGTTTGCTGTATAATGAATGATGCTAATGCCAAACGGCAGACTGATGACTGATTTGATGGAGCGATGGTAACAACACACTGGCAACGGATGGTCAGAAAGGCTGAAAAATGTTGATCGACCACCCAAAGTTGTCATTCTCCTTTTTTCTCCTGGTTTCTTTAACCTTTTCGTAGACCGTCACTGCTGCTCCTTATACATTTACCCCTCTTTAAGATAATAATATCGACCTTCCTTTTGTACAAGGCTACATAATACGCCATTACCATATATTATTATTATTATGTGTCTGTCGATTCTATCTGGATATTGATTGGCTTTAGTCTTTTTAACTCCCATTGTACCCGCTCTAACTAAGGCTATGTATATGTTATCCCATTCTGTGTCCTCTCGCGGCATATCGAAGTACCATTCAGATGTAACATCATTGAAATTGGTGGTGAAGGTAGCGGTGGTAGCACTATTAGTAGTTATGGTTGTAGTAGGGCTGCCTACTCAAATGATTACTTGATGACCACTCTTTGTTCTTATTATAGCGCATTTGGACGGGTCGTCGCATTAAGTAGTAACAACAGCCATTTCTCATTTTCTCAGCTTACAAGTCCGCTTACTTTTCTCGCCTCAGTTTGACCAAAGCCATCGTCACTGCGCATCCGGGTGGAAATGTAGAGCATATATTCTTAATGTGTTGTTGATGAAGATATAACCTTGTACTAACAACAAACCACTTTAGTGGTGATGGACAAAATGATGCACTATTAGATGAAAAAAATTAGAAAATAAATAAAGCAAGACACTTGTATAATCAATGAGTTGAAATTATTGTTGGCAAACAAAAGTTGTCACATGATGATATTTAATGAAACTCGTACCAGTGGAAACTTAATTGGAGTCATGACTCATACTGCTTTCTAAAAATATTTACATACATTATTTTCAAAATCGTCTTGCATGACATCAATAAACAGTTCTAGATGTAGCCCAATTACTATTTTAGATGACTACAAGCTGAAAAACTGGTTGGAAATGAGAGAGAAAAGTCACAACTAATTTGAAACCTTGCTTAGTATTAAATGAGAGAATTATTGAAAAAAGGGCAACTCCAACTTGAGCGACTAAATTAAGGGAACTAGTTTTCTTTAAATAAAAGATTTTTTACGAGCTATACGGCCACCATAATATATTACCTATGCATCGAGGTTAAGTTCATGGAACAGGAGTAACTGTGCTCAGACAGCAGCAGTAAAAATTCTCCGTGCATAAATCATAAAGTACACGTCTTCTACATCTGTTTAGTAAAGAAAGTTCCCTAAAGGGTATTATATTTGTGTAATGCTTCAATAGGCACTCTCAAGTAAGAATAAGAAGCACATTGTTGCAAAAATAATATCCCTGTACTATTTACAAGACGTACTTTTAATATTAGATTAAATTTTATGCGTATCACACACAAATATATTATGCAGCATGTGCAAATAAATATTATTCATGCAACCTAATCCACCACACTAACATTTTCTACAACTTCTCCTCCATCTCCAACTACTGTACTGGAAGCAAGCAAAAGGGTAAAATGTTGGTAACTGTGACTGCGAAAAAGACTAATGAACAGTGTACGAACTGACTTTCTTAGATGCCCTTCTGCCAACATTTATACTTTTACAACTGTTACAACAACCAACTTGTTTTATTTTCTTCATTATTTTCGCTAAAGTATCTCTAGTACTTGGAAAAAAGTGGAAAAACTGTATCGCCAAGTTGTCGAATATTTTTTTACTTCCAGTTCCGTTTCATTTTTCCTTGATTTTCCTTTCCTTGAGAGTTTTTGTATTCTCTCCTACTCACTTGCAGTTGCAGTAGCATAATGCTTAAACGACTATATGCCACCAACCGAAATAAATACTTCTTATATAGCATACAGAAGTATAGTATACGTTTGACTTGTGCTTTATAGTTTGTACGTTTCTGTAAATACAAGGAGCAACACTACTACTACTACTGGTTGATTCAAGAAGTGCAGTAGCGTTAAGAAAAGTAAGATGGAATGTGGTAGTAAAGAATGGTAGTTATTTAGTTTGGTCGGCTTCAGTTCCTGCTCGCAAATCACGTCTATTCATGTTTACAAATAGGTTTCTAGATTTGCCGTCGTAGCAAAAAAGTAAGCGAGAGGGCAACTAATGTACACAGATTGTAGTCGTGGTACAGCAAGCTGCAACAGAAAAGAAGCAATTACCGAGGGTATCTTTACAAAAAAAAAACTTTCTCCTCACTTTATTTATTCCATCTGTGCTGCAGATACTACTAGACATACATATTTTCTTATTTTGTTGTTCTCAAATTTTCTTCACAAAACTGCACTCAATCCACTACTACTACCACTACCCAACTTGTTTGTTCAAATAATGTCAGGGCTAATAAATAGGAACTAGGAACCTTCTTCTTTTTTCCAGTTCGTTTATTACTTTTACTAGCAACTTGTACGAAACCGGTAGTACACAGTAGTCAATGCGGCGGCAGTAGTGCTGGTGATGAGCACGGCGCGACGGAAGAGAAAACAGCAAATGTGAAACAATTAATAATCCGGCACTACTTTTACTGGTCCTATAATTGCCATCGCAAATTGAAGGATATCTAAAACGTATGGACATTGTGCCACCCACCCACACAGTTTGATGTCCACAACAACAGGATGGATTGAGTAATGTGATTCGAAAGGATGTATGCACGGGTACAGTTTTTTTTGCTTGAGGTTTCTGTCATTCATGACTTGTCTACACTTAACCAAGTGTTATATAATAATTAATGACTAAATTGCTCCAAGTCGTATTGACTTTTCTGCCACATCCACTCTAAGATTGGAAGGTTTTATTAATTCTTATAGAAAAGAAATGAACAAAGATGAAAACAGAAAAAGATAGCTTGTCAATTATGTCTCATTCATAAACAATTTGGCTTACCATACAGTACTAAACGCGTAGTTGTTGTGTACTTAATTTGTCAATGCAAATGAATCATGAAAAAGCGTTGTGATAGCAACAAACTTAAAAATTCATGGCCTATTAAAAATTTTAATGTTCTAATCGTCTCAGTCGTAATATTTATTATTCACCTTGGGAAAATAGTCATTAGATTAAATCAGATATTGTGTTATTTTATAAATCCTCACCTGTTGAAAAGTAAACGTCCAAGGAATTCCAAACCTATAACCAAACAATTTATTTTGTACATCAATACAAAACTAGACCCATTTAAAACTTGGTTATTATTATTACGTGTATTTAAAGAAATGTGTAGGTATTATTGTATATTCAAATCTTACGTCACACATGAACTGGCCAAAATCTCCATCCCAGAGCCACTGTCCATTGAGTGTCTGGCTGGCGTTGAAGCTCATCGCACACAAGGCGACAAGAGTGTCAGCAAGAGCAAGCGACACAACAAAATAATTTGTCCATGTTCTCAGTTTGCGATTCTTGTACACTGCAACCATGACAAGGGAGTTGCCAAGAATTGCCGTCAAGATGATCGCCACAAAAACAACAAGCTGAATGAGCCACAACCACATCATTCTGGATGCTTTTGGATTCTTCTTTTCACAGACACATAAAAACTGTCTATTTTCTTCTTTTTTTGGCACGCAAAAAACTTTCCAAACACTTTACTTCATAGCAGAGACGACATGTGCGGTGCGTATTGTTGTCAGCGATGTCTGTATGGCGATTGGCAAAGAAACTACAGCAGCACCTCAGTCGTTTTATTACTATTATTTATTACTATTGTTTAAATACAACTATGGAACCTAACAACAACTCAGTCAAAATAAAATAATCACATTTGTGTACAGGTTAAAATGCTTAAATCTAAACGTTATCACCACCATTCCGTTACAGAAGTAACTACATTATATTGTTATTTCAATTTACATGACAGTATGTGTCGAGAGACACTGCCATAACTGCATGATTTTCTATATCATATAATAATAATTCTCTTATTTATATGAATATTTTATAACGCTTTCTGATATGATGAATATATTCCTTCCTACTTGTCCTTGGCCAACAACCTAGCAAAGCGCTGGCGTTGTTGCGTTTCACATTTTACCCTCTTCAGTCAAGTCAGTTTTTTGCCAGATTTTTTCAATGGCATCAAGTCGTTTACAGAATATATTACTATTTGACACCTCTCGTAACTGTGATGGTGTCGTGCGTGACTTTCATAAAAGCAATGGGAAGATCTCAGTTTTTACAATGACAAGAGAAACAGATAAAACTTTGATTATAGCACAATTATAGCTTAATATTATGATTATATTTTGTAATTAAACTGCTAATGCCTAACAATATTAATTTAGAAACTTGATTGGATTAGGTTCATTATGTAGCTTCTCATTTAAACTAACCCTATTAAAAAGTGTTACCCTTTTCAAGCTTAAATATTCCCGCCTTTCTACCGTTGAACAAACCCTGAAAAAATCCTCTCTGTTCTTTTTTTAACTACGCTTCGTATAATTGACTGTCTGACAGATCGGCAGAAAAGATTTAAAAAAAACTCTCGTTTGGTTTCTCCCAGCAGCAGCAGTAGTGGCTGATTGCTCTTTTTATGATGTCATTTTTACTACAAGCAGCAAGCAGTGCAGTGCACCACCACCGACGAAAATGGATGGATCAAGAGGAAACGTCAGACAGGCAGAGAGAAGAAGTAGAAGAAACCCCCAGTCTGGTCCTCATAAACTCAAACTCACAAGCTCAGGCAAGTACTTTGGGGAGCGTTGGGACTCATGCTGGGAGACCGTTTTAATTTTACGAGTTTTTTCTTTCGTCTTTTCCTTACTTTCTTTCTGTCTCTGCTCTGGGTTTTTGTTTGTTTGTTACCAGTCAGTCACTCGCACCGTTTCACCTGGTTACCTTTGATGAGTGTTTATATTATTTACTTTATCGTTTATTCCTCTCACTGTATTGATCAATGAGTAGTAAATATGTAGGTAAGGAGTACGCGCCTACAACTACAACAAGTGTTTTTGTTGAGCAGAAGCAGCCGCCGCAATCAAATCAAATCATTTAGCACTAAAAATAAATTTGTTGGCAAACAGTATCATCGTCAGTTTTTTTGTAACCGTATTATTATTACAAAGAAAAAGAAAAGACAACACTGCACTTTTTTATTGGATTCTCCAGGAAAAGTAATAGTAATAAGTACTTATTCTCCACTACAACTTGTTAAGCTGTGTCGAACATGATGTTGAAATTGTTTGCAGTTATGTATACAAGAGGATAAAGTAAGCATTAATAAATTAGTTTGTCAATCGCGGAAAACGAGGTTGAAAGAATAGAGTAAAGTCTCGAAAGATTGCTGCGTCAGTTTCTTCTTCGGGATATTGGATTTGGTTTTTTCTAAAAAAAAGACAACATTTTAAGATGGTATTTTAAAGAAATACTCAACTTTACTTTTTCCTCCTCTAGTCGATCTGGTAGTAGTAAGAGCAGAGCATAAGCACCACTACTACGACTACTGTTAACTAACACCGGGAAAAACACTGATCTGATAAATCACTTGAGCAGTAAGCAACGGAACGACGACAAGTACTGTCATTACGACAACAACAAGTAACAACAAAGATCTCTCCAGGGATATTTTTGTTGATTGAATTATGCATTTCAAGGTATCATTCCAGGAATATATATATGTACTGGCGATGGTAGCAACTTTTATTTTTTTAAAGACAAAAAATGTCCTTCGGCACTACGACTCGACGTTTTATGTCTCCTTTACAACACAGAGTCAGTTTAGTTAGATTGCTGTTGCTATTTGGTCTTTTTTATGATAGTGAAAACTACCATTTATAGTTTATAAGTTGTTCCAGTAGTGGTAAGTATTCCTCACTTTTTTACGTGACAAGAACCGGTAAAAAGATAAAGAATATAGTCAGTGGAAGCACCAGCATAAGTGGAGTTGTAGAGAAAGTGAAAGAAGAAACAAACAAGAAGTGCAGAAGCAACTTGAACAGTTTCTATCAAGTATCAACGTGACACGCAAAATAGAAGTGATATTATTGTTCCTCTTCTGCTACTTGTTGTTGTTAGCTTTCTTCTTAACTTCTCTTTCCACCACAAATAGAAGAAACTGTTTTTTAGCTTCCAAGATGATAGCTGGAGAAGTAGCTTTCATAGTGGCCGTTTCATTATAATGACTATTGTTGCACGTTGGATCTGGAAGTATTTGCTCACTTAGCCGCCTTTTGTTAACGATACGAAACACCAATCACTGAATTTATCTAAATGTGTGCTTAGTTTGTTGTTGGTTTAACAATGGTGCGTAGAAATATTTAGAATACCATTTGCTATGTGTATGCTACTGCAAATGGAAATGTTCATCGGTATAATATTCTATTATTTAGTATTATTATTATTATTTTGCAAACTGTTTTTATACATCTGTTCAAAAAGGGAACACAATGACGATAATTTTATCAAGTTTTAGTTTGGGGAGAATTTCGCATTTTAGTGTTTTTTTCAATGGACATATTATTATGTTGGTGGTATGTTTTTTGGTATAAAAAGGCAAGTTTTACTTGTTCCTTGTCACATTAAATGAAAGAAACAGTGTGAGATTATTAAATAATACATTATAGGGCTGTCTCATTCTTTTCACTTTCGTTTCGCTCAGAGTTTAGTATTTTTCTGTATAAATATTATATTATATAAGTTGAGGTAGTAGGAGAGTAGTGCGAGATGAAGATGCCTTGAAGTTCTCAATGAACCCCCACCTTGGTCACCGGCGCTACTACTCCCAGCAAGTTCCACTTCTAGTACCATTACCGCCACCAAAAAAATAACTTTATTCTCGCAAAAAGCCCATTAAATAAATTTGAACCTTTTATAAAACCCGGAGGATTTAAACTGACACAGTTTATCATGTCTGTTTTCCCTGCTAGCTGCGAATCCTCCATTTCTTCCCTACTTTGACGGTAGTTTACTCGGCGGGAGGAGAGTGAGCGCACACACAAGATGAGACAACAACACGACACAAAAAGTACAACAAGAAAATATTCGGAGAAAGCAACAAAGAGAGTAAGAGGGAGTGAAAGGGGTGGAATACAAGTTCCCCTACAAAATCTTCAAAATAACCTATTTAAGCACATAAGTCTTGCTCCAAGAAAATAAAGTTTTTTTTTGTGCAGACTTGTTAAGAGGAATGCTTAAACGAGGGTCTTTTTTATGCAGTAGTATGAAGCCCACAAACAAGAGAATGGGAGACTGACTTCGAACTTTCGGCTTGTCTTCTGACTTGCTTCTCTGTTTTTGTTCTAAGTTGGTTGGTTTGTTGGATAGGATGGACTTGTGTACTTTCAAAAGATAACGTTTAGAGTGCAATATTTATTCTAATAGGGCGAACCGGTGCACAGAGACCCAAAGCAGATATTATAATGCATACTTGAAATGTCTGTTGTTGGAGCAGCTTGCTATTGCGCTTCATATTATGGCCTTATGAGAACGGAAAAGATGAGGATTAGTATCATCATTATTATTATCATTATTATTACTTAACTGTTTCCATTATGGATATGGTCATTGCTCGGATAATACATACCCTTACACTGGGAGGCTATTATGGCGAAAAACTAGCATAAATTTATTCCGAGTTGCCTGTCAGTCCGTTCGAAATACGGGAGCTTGGAAAAATTAGAGTGTTGCAAAATCTGATTCGGCAGTTAGCACCGGCCTGCCACCATCTTAATTTAGTTTGTTAGGTTGGGCTTTCATACCTTTATTCAATTTTTTTTAAATAACTTGTTGCTTTCGCTACATATTTGTAGTTGGCACTTTTAGTCCCTTAAAAACGATGATTGGCATGAAAGTATCTAAAATAGGATCAATGTGAACTTGAACTGATTCGAGCAATTTTCTCTAAATGATGAAGACCAATAAGTAAATAAAGTTGAGTTGGGGGAAACTGCACCAACTTTTCGTCCTGTTGAAACGCGCAAACTGCTCCTTTCCGGCCATTCATAAAATTTTACAAACGGGAGTTATAGTAAAGAAGTATCAAGTTTAAAAAACATACAAAGTTGTTCCTTTTTGTCGTTACTGTCATACGTGCTCTGGGGAAAACTGCCAGTAAAATAAGTATGACAACAGAATGGACGACCAATCCACTGCTGGGTCAAAAACCCTATTTCCAAGAAAATAAGCTATATCCCTGCCCTTTTTTGTGCTGGCAATGGCAGTGACAGTTTGATATTCGCTTTTATTTCATCACAAAGGAAACAGAATGGCAGGGAGAGCATCAACACTTTTATTACAATGAAACAATAGGGAAAGTCAAGTGGTGGTAAAGCTGATGGTGCTGGTGTCAGTTTACAAGCGGAAAAGTGTAAAATTTACCCTACGTATTTGAATGTTAAATTACTAGCACACTTTATTTGTTCAGGAAAGCTCTAAAACTGGCACTCATCGTCACACCAGAGAAAGTCAACTTTTCTCCAGCATTGTTTGCCCTGAGGAAACATACCATTACTTACTCGGATACAAATGCAAGGTTTGTTTTTATTCTTTTAACTTGGGAGTCGGTTAAGTTGAATTGTGCAGCATTTGTCGCTGGCTTATACTCTCCCCGTTTTTCTTTTATGTGTACACCTAAGCATACTACAATCGTCAATGCTACCGACCGTAATATACTTTAAGAAAATTTACAGCCCACCAAACATTCCTTTCTCTTTCACCTTCAAGTGTAAATCAAGTCCTGCTTTTATTTTTCACCTTGGTTGCTTTCTTTGTCATGTCGCTGTGTTTTTAAAATGACCAACAAACTGTGCTACTAGCTAAATATGCTGAAGCTGTCCAATTTCCACCCGTTTGGCTTTGACGGCTTCCTCTTCCTGGCCTGTTGCCGGCATATTATATATAGATCTCAAACTTTTTTATATATCAAGATGACAATTACGATGACATTGCCAAGTTGGGTTAATACCACCAACCTCTAGTATAGCTGCTCCTACCACACTGTCGTATATTTTATTAATGCATGGGATTCAATGTACAGAATTCATTTACTCTGTTGAAAAACTGGTGAAAGCAAATATTTTGCGGAATTTCAACAAGCGTGACTGTTACCATTGTTATGATTGTGATGGAAGCTCATACTCATGAATAATGACTGCGTTACAATCAGCTGGGATAAATCATGTCTTGATTTTTTTGTCTTTCTCTCCTATGTCTCTTTCGATGAGTAAAAAAGGGAGTAACGTAAGGGTATACATTATAGTGGAAAGCGCGAAGAAAACGAATACCAGTCGTAGTAATAATAACAGCAACATCAATAATAATAATAATAATACTAACAGCAAGAATAATCAATAATAAAAGAACTTGGCTTGTTTGTTCTGATGCTGGTTTCAGTCGTCGTACAAAACACACAGTTGAATTCAAAATTGAGTTTCCTTTTGAAATTCAAATGTGTAGCGTTCCGAGTCCTGTTGCTACTCGAGCTATGTGGGTATTGGATTTTAGTACTCCCTTTCTTACTCCGTGTGTGAAATATTACTGCTACTATTACTTTTCTTTTCCTTCTTTCCTCACTCTCCCACTGTTTATTTTTATCTGTTTTGCTTTTAATCTTGTCTCTCTTTACGTTTACACAAGAAAATCTCTAGTTTTATCACTGTTCGTTACATCAATAGTAGCAGCAGAAGAAGCAGCATCGCATAAACAACGAATGGACAGGAAAAGTTGGGTGTTTTTCGATTGTTTTATTTTATGTTGTTGTTGTTCCTGTGTTTTCAATGTTTTTCTTGAGAAAATCAGCTACGAGTCTGTTTGCTTGGTTTTCCCAGAGAATCATCAGCTAAAATAGTAAAAGAGTAAAAGAACATACAGCTGCTTATTTACGTGCTACGAGATTTATATGGACTTGATGATAATCAAGTGAAAAACAACAAGAGTAGAAGAAGAGGCAGCAGTAGCGCTACCAGTTCTTGAGCTACCAACCGCCTTGAGTTTACTTTACTGAATTACTACAAGTTTGACTTGACGGGATGCTTGTGGTGGTGGTAGTGTATAGTGTATTGCTCTACGATGTTTTTTTGATATTTCTAAACAGAAACTTATGCACTTGGTGGTAGTATTTTCAAAAGTTTGCTCACAAGAAAGAACGACTACACAATCGACTTTGTGGAGCCTTGTAGTATTTTCCGTAGCTAATCCTATTTTATAACAGGTTGCCGATATAACAGTA
>JAANSP010002067.1:0-13633 GCA_036850745.1 Homidia socia | reverse complement strand
GTTCTGTAAGTTTTTTTAATAAACAGTAAGTTGAAGCTGCCTACTGTATGAATCATATAGTGCGATATAAATTGAATGCATGTGTAAGTGTATGATTATAACATTAGTTTATGACCGTTGCATGTGTGTTTATAAAAAGGTTAAATGTGTAATTTTCTAAAGCGGGTAATACGCGTATAAAAATTGCACGCATTTTCATACTATCTGAATTCAAAAAATTCATTCGAATTTCCTGTCGTTATCGAGAAAAAATTCGCTGAAAATAAAATGTAGAAAAATTAAATATGCGACAATAAAGTTAACATTACAGATCACCACTGCACTTTAAACCAATCTACACTGCAGTTGAGCAGTTTTAAGCGACAATAATTAAGTCAAGTAGCATTTAAAACTTGTCAAAGCAAAGTGCCAACACTAATGCACAAGTTATTTTTAAATGTATAAAAAATACGCATAGTAGAATAATTAAAATTACGTTCGATGAGACCACCAAATCAGCAACATGTACACATAATTATTTTTTTGCATCCTGCATGTTTACACCGATAATATTTTAAAAGCAGTGGCAGCAGCAGCCGTTAGAATAGCAAAGTGGTAAAAATGGCCACACTCTGTAATTTACTCACCTAAAAATATTATACTCATAAATATTATGCTCCTTTCTACCTTCACCGTTTGAGAAAAAGACAGCACAAGACGACTAAAAATGAGATACAGGAAATACACACAACAAGAAGAGAAGATTATTATTATATGATGACCAGAAGTGGTGCTCTGTATATTGACCTTGAAGCCGAGGCAGGATGTCAATGCAAAACCTTGATCCTGTTAGGGTAAACATAAAAAATAATACCTATGCACAAGTGGTTCATTCGTTGGTGGTATGGCTGTACATAATATATGTATAGTCAATCAATCATAGTAGTACCTATACTCTTTACTACTCACACTGGTTTGGTTGTTGTTGTGTGAGGTATTTTCTTCATAGGCGAGTTCACATAATGTATTAAATTATTAACTATTATTATTATTATTATTATTATTACCTTTAGATTAAAATATGGTATAATTGTTTCTCTTCATGTGTTTCAGTTTTCAGTATAGTCTATTCTCGCCGCATTGCCATCGCCATAAAAAGAGATTCCTTTGTTTCAGTTTAGTATACCAATAGCTGTTTAACAACTTATCATAATAATATATTGATAATAATAAGATGATGAACACCAAGAAAATTTATATGACACTACTACAGCCGCAACTACTAAAAACCTCATTGTAATGTCCATTATTTCCATACAATCTATGCATTCGTTAATTTAGTATATTTTAATATTTATTCCATTTTTATACACGCTATTATTACCATCATCATCATCATGGATGCAAAAAATTCAGGGGCGTGTTTGTCCCCAGGGTATAGACAAAGATTTCGAGCATCACTTTGCATTATGATTACGGGCTTTCTCAAGTGTTTTGAGAAAGGTTGTAACCACATGCTTGCCGATACGTCATTCGTACATACTTTCATGTCTATAGATCATCATATCATCATTAATAATAACGTGTTAACACATGGCGTTATAATTATGAATTCTGACAGACGTGATGGAACTCGCCTACTCCTCAAAAAATGTTCCTTTATGTAAATACATGCAAAATGCATATAGCACATCCACACAAACAAACGCGTGGTGCATGAACTGATGAATGCAAAAGGAAGCTTGTCGCCGAGCACGCAAAGATTAAAAATGGATAAGCAGCAGATTTTTTGGCTGTATGCGTAAATACTCTCCAATGAACATTGTTCCTCTAGTTTTAAAAAGCAACTGTCTAAAGTAATTCTAATGAAATCACTATAAATGAGCATTTTGTTGCATTAGCACCTGTGGTATATTATTGGTCGCATAAGTTAGACGTCCCTAATTTCGTTTTACTTAAATGTATGCATGAATACTGTAATCAGATCCGACATCAAAATGGATGCTTATCTGAAAGTAATTATAAACTGCTTGAATGAATACCTTCTGCCGCGCGTTACAGACTGATAACTGTCACGTAAACTGAACAATATTATATTGTACCCAGCACCTGTGTATTTAACTCCAACTTTAACCTTTAAACAAAGTTGATAAACCAATAAAATCTGTTTACAACAATTATCAGTGAAATTCAATACATTACATTTTTGTACGCAGAAAACCTTTTTTGTGCTTAAAGTCTTCTTAAAATTTGTTGTTTTTTGCATTTGTGTCTAGCTTAATCTTTGACAACCATTTATTTTCAAACATTTAACTGTTTGAGGATGTTTACCTTATTGCACTGCTGTTATATTCAGTTCATGTATACAAAAGTAGTAATAATAATAATAATAATAATAATAATAACTATAATATAATTTTTTATGAAATGAATTTTTTAGTGATACAGGTTTGACTACTACTGCCATGTCTAATATAAAAAGTATACTTCCACCGTTCATCCATCATAAAATCTATTTTTTGATTTTGTGAATCAGCAATAAACTGTCTCTAAAACAGGATAATGACATTAGAGATACGAACTTGTGACTGCTTCAAACTTGACGCAGCAGCGTATATTTTTTATTAGTTTTTTGTTCAATTATTGAGATGGCTACTACTACCATATTGTAGTTACCTACGCAGACAGATAGATAACTTATATTGCTGGTTGCTGATGATAGCTCTCTCATCATCGTTGTTATTATATTACTATTCTGCTTCATATGTGACCAAGTATCATCGTTAAAAAAATATTGTCTCCTTTCCAATTTGACAAGTTATTGGCCTTTCCAACTGTCAGTTCTTGAACGACTCTGAGCAGAGTAGCAAATGTATGACAGGACTTTAAATTAAATTGAATCTTTGTGACAGCTCATTATTGTACCTGCTAGCTATGTGTATGAAGTACGCTATTAGATACAATTGTTTAGCCGTGTATGTATTTTTTATGCTCAGACAAGATGATGATATGACGATGATTGAAAAATAATGAATTTTAAAGGATACACAAGCAAAAAATATTTGCATATACACATTTGACCAAGTTGCAATTCTCAACATAAGGACATTGTTTTGTTTGTGAGACTTTGCAAGTTTATCGATAGATATGAGCGTCATTGATCTTGTTTTAAGTTATTGAGTGAAAACACTTGCTGTTTACAGCAATGCAAAAATTAAAAATGACAATAAGGAAAAAGGAAGATTTTGTGGCAAAATTGATGCAGCCATCCGTACACGATGAGCGATACGATTATGCGTAGCATGTGAACGCTGTTTTATGGCGTTTTTAAAACGATGACAAATAAAAATGAGCAATAAATTTTTTTTATTAAAAATGCGACGGCAATCTGATAAATCTGATCAATGAAATTAGAAGTGGTGGTACATATTTTATTAAAGAAATTTTCCTATTTATAAAATACAGATTATGCCTTAGTTCATCAGACACACAAATAGAAAACACATATACGTCTCCAACAATCATAAAAAAATTCAGCGTTCCTTAAAGAGAAACTTTCCCACAGTAGAACAATAGAGCAGAGTAAAGAGAACCTGCGTGCACGGTGCTGTAAAAGCTGCTCCAATGTCGAAATTTATATCATAACAGGGACAAAGTCAACTAAAAGGTGAATATATGTACATAAAGTGCAAAAAATAGTATCCTGATGCTTGGTGCAACCGCGATAACAACTACGATGATGATATTTATCTTTTGAAATTGAACAGATTTGAAAAATGAGGTACCTCACCATTCTTACCTGGCACTACAAGATCGTTAATATATAATATTTTTAATAAAGTAATTGTATTATTTTTACCTCAGCGTCAGCCACTAAACACACACACGGTAATACCTGTGGCAGCTTTAAGCGTGTAAGGGAAAGAAGAAAAATCATGTCTCATAAAATATACTTTTCAAAAAAGCGCATGCTCATTTTTCATGGCATGATTTGACATGACCTGCATTTTTTTCGTTTATCTCCTTCCATCCTTCTTTTTCAGAGCAAACACAACACAGTTAGAATTAATATTTTCGGTGGTGGAGCCAATACCCTTTCCCTCTCTCTTTCTCACTCACTCAATTTTTGCAGCAGCAACTTTAATGTAATGTAACTTGTAACCAACTTATTGCATGCATACTTGAGGGAGGATTTAATATAACAAAGGGAAAGTAAAGGACAGAGAAGAAGAAAACAAGGATGAGAATGCTTTTTTATAGTTCAGTCGGCCGGTTACCTTGACTTATATGACATTTTAAACTTTTTCCTGTTTGATTGCAGTTAAGTTGGTGAAGCATCAACATCATGATCGTCTCTTGAAAAAAGTGAAGTGAATATTATTATTATATTATATTATTATTAGAGAGGGAGAGGATACATTACTGAACTACACTGTTACTGCTAGTATGATTACTTACTTTTTGCCAAGAATATTATTTTTATACCAGAATGGTACTCATATAATTTGATGGCTTACCATACTATTCTCTATTACTTTGAGCATATCATCAACAAATTCTCGCTTTTCTCTCAGTCAGTGTTATATTATGATAGATGCAATGACGATGCAAACGATCATGATGATGATTATGCCCTCATGCTCGTGGCAAATTCGTGAGTTTAAAACCTGTTTTCGTGGTAGTAAATGGTAAAACAAAAAATTTCTTTCTGGGCTTGGATGATGATAATATTAGACATTTGTACAATGCGACGGGACAGAAAATCATCATCATTATCAGCAGAGCAGCTTGCAACGTCATTGTTGAACCTTTACAATTGCAAATTGCACAGGAAAAAACAAATTTACACATATTCACGAAATATTTAAGAAAGAGAGGGGATAAGCAAACGAACAAGTTTCCATTTACTTTTTTGACATCTCTGAAATTTTATCGATTGTAACATTTTTTTCTTGTTCTCTCTCCCTTTCTTTCTTTCTCTTTTTCCTCTCTCCCTCTCTCCGTTTCTCCTTGTTTTAAGTGCTTGACGATGGACATTTGTTTCAAGAGTGTGGCTAGCTTTTTATTTGTAAAAACTACGAATATAGTATGTTTTTTACATTATTATTATTACCGCCATCATTATCATCATAAAAATATGCAAACACATTTTGCTCAAGCTATAAATGTAATCAGGATCACGTTTAGCTCAGAAAAAAATGTTTCCTATTGTTATTCTTTGTATGATTTTTTTTTGAAAGAGCAAAAAAAATAAAAAGAAGAGTGTATCTCACTCTATAAAACAGAATTAAGCATAAAGCGGCACAAATGTTAATACCCCTACCACACAAAAATATATGACATTCAAAGTCAAGTCACTGACCCGTTGACTGTTTGTGTATTAGTAACAAGTATCGTGCTTCATCTAACAAAGTGCATATACATATATGGCCTGCATAGTTACTGCACGCACGCACAACTCTACTAATACAATAATAATATTATATTATTATGTATAGTACATTTTGTTGCTGTTACTTGCTCTTTACCTGCAAATGGCTGTTGATGTGGTGGTGGTGTCGGTGGCGGCGGCCGCGTTACTACTACTCATCATGATTGAAGTTCAACCGAGACCATGTATATAAATACTACGCATATGAGCAGATTTGATGATGATGATGAGATAAGTTGAGTCAGTGCTGCATTTATGTCACGAGTATCACGGTCGGCCATTACCCTTCCTTCCTGCCATTTCCTCATTGTAAATGCTACAGCAATAATCAACAATGATAGTGCACATACAAACAAAGTACACTTTAATGATGATTACGACGGTATGATGGTGTTGTTATTGTTGGTGGGGATATGATGATGATGCATTATTTGTGTACGATTGTGCGTATCATTTTGATCATCATCAGGATGATGGCTAGAATGGTCGGCGATTAACACTTATTAGCCATTTTAAAGTGACATTTTAATGGCTGTCAATATCCACAAACAATTGTAATTATTTTGTAAGTTTCAATTTCATTCTTCAGGGTTTCGGCATTCGAAAGCCTTATTGAATATTTTTCTTTTTTCCTTTTCATTATTAGATTAAGATTTTTATTTGTACAACGTATAATCAATGTATGGGACGTTGTACAATGCAAACACTTTTTATTACTTATTTATTGTTTTTTCTTACCTATTGCTTTCCTTCTCATTATTAGAAACAACCTTTAAAGAGTGACGATGATAGACAATGATCTTTAACCTAACGTAAAAACCTAGCCTAACAACTTATTATTATTACACTTACACTATCCTTCATACTACTGACCAACTGACTCTGCTACCAAACAGACTACATTGCCAATCCTGGGTCATTGCGAAAAAATAAGCCGGTTTTTGCAAATAGTTCCCACGAGTGTGTATTTAGTCTATATTCTTACTACTTTGTAATATGATTCAGTAAACATGTGTGTCTTCAAATATTTGAACACGATCCTATATGAAACCGGATGAGTTCCCGCCTCCGTGAGAATTTTTATATTTTTTCACCTTCATTCATCATTTTTATCACTATTAATTTTTTTTACTGCCTCTATCAACTATTATTATGCTATTATTGCTATTTTTTACTGCAGTAATAACTCACTTGAACTAAGGAACCAAAAAATCTATGTAGCCAGTTGAGCTCATTTTACTTTTCATCTGAATTTATAATTTCTCTGTAGGCACAGTTACTACTACTATTTTTAAAGCTTATCATAATAAGGACATTGCCACCAACACCACCATCACCGCAAAATAGTGACCATAAAATGACAATCTGGGAGGAGTACAAGTGCTATTAAGTCCGCTTGTGGCTCAATTACACTTACTTTTGCTATCAGCGTTTAATATTTATTTTATTACATATTTAATATTTTGTTAGTAAAGTTGATTTAGAAACCGACTGTGGCTTTTCTTTTGTTTCTATCTGCCGCACCATAAAAACACGACGCATAAAATATTGAATTTGATGTGTTTATGTAAGACGGAGATATAAAAACTCCTTTATATTTTCAATGTCATCGTCCTACTAACCATCACCACAGCCACGCATTGTCATATATGATGATGTTTAGCTGCCTTTCTCTGTTGAAAAGGCTGTAAATTGAATTAAAAAGGGTAAGTGTAATATGACATCCTATGCCTTTATTGTTCCAAGATTGATTATCAAACGAATAATGTACTTTTAGCCACACTGTGAAGTGAATCATAGTTAAATACGTTTGGTAAAGGTGCTACGACTAAAAATCCAACCATACAAATAGAAGCAACCAATACATACGCATCATAAAAGGCAGGCAGGCACAGACCAAAAAATTGCATAATCGACTTTTTATTGTTCAAGTGCAAAAAGCCCATGAGGTTGACCTAGAGACGACTAATGGTTCTACGGGAAGGTGAAGTGAAAAAAAGCTCAACAAACATTACCATGATCACTGTTCATGATCAGGGTGATATGATAATAGCAATGAAGACGTTTATTGATGGTATTGAGCGAAAGAGGGAGAGAGAGGGGAACTAACTAAAGCTACAATGTTGGCTGTTGTAAATACCTATCAACAGTTACTAAAATGTAAGGAATCAAAAAGACAAGAGGTATGCATCATCTTGTGAATCCCTTGCGTTATTCATTGGAGTAGAGTGGAGTTCCCTAAACAGTGAATCTTGTCTGGCATCTAATAAATATTTTAATATACTGATGTATTACAATGTGACATTATACATGCATATGTACTTATGATGAAAAAAAGTGATCTTGAATTTTTTTACGCTGCTATGTAGTATAATACTTATGGCGTTTGTATGTGTAAATACGTATATATGCGACTGACAATAATAGTAATAATAGCAATCTTATTGCTGGTATTGTTGTTGCTGTTATTATTACCACTTTATTTTTATACTTGACATTATGTCTACCTTTAGGGTTGTATAGTGGGTGTACGTCAATTCATATTATTTGTGGTAATGAACAAGGTAAGCTTGTTTAACCCTTTGGCAGTTTACTCACTTTATTTGTTAGACAAGCATTGTACGGATATTATTTCGCACAACAAAACATTGTTGCAAGCAGTGCGCGGATTGGATTGGCAAATGAAGTGTATTATATGTATGCAGGCGCATGGTTGTTGGAGGTGTACATTTTCTTTACTAGCATCATTGTTTAGTTTTTTCACAGCTCATATTAAAGCCTGCTATGTGCTGTGATAATTATCAATCAGCTATAGCAGCACAGTTAAATACAAAAAAAGCATTTAGCATAATAATAAGTGCATAGATAGGTGCATGCGGTAGTAAATGCGATGCGTAAATATGGCTAACTGATTTATTCAGAACTTGGTGGGTTTAGTAACCAACATGAAGGACTGAAAAAAGTGCAGAGCTTGTCTCGTTTTATTATTTCCATAAGAACGAACGTTGCTGTTACATCTGCCTCTCTTGTAGCTGTTAATACAAAAGGACTGTCATAATTATCATTACGCCCTTATTCGCCGTTGTTCCCTGGGCAAAAAGGCGAAATGAAATGGTAATGAACGAGGGCTAAGGACTCTTGCCTTGTTTAGCTGTATTACAATGTACAATGGTAGGTGGATGAAACAATGCAACCACGGCAGCTTCATAAGCTATTTATTTTATTAGAGCAAAAATCTCAGTCAGCCAGTTTGCTATATATGATGATATGGTAGTGCGCAGGTACATGCACGTTTTTAATCTACCTGTACAAAATAATGAGAGTGTATAATGTATAAAAGTACTAACGGTTGTGCGATCTTGGCGATTAGCAAACTTCAAGGAAAGGGTTGACATTGAAACAAGCCAACCATTCTCAGTGTCTCAATGACACTTTACACAGCTGACGATCATTTTATCGCGATGGCGGTGATGATGATGATGATTCAGAAAAGGAGAAGGAAAAATTCTAAACATGGTAATACAACTAAAAAATTGATATTCTGTAAAGCTATAATGAAGTAGCTCAAAAAAATTTACTGATAAATTTTATGGTGAAGTTGGAAAGATAATGTTTTCTAACAGTAAATGCTCATACTGTATTAATTGCTTCTAAAATATCTTTTAATGGATTTCATAATTTGCATAATTAACCACTAAATATTATTGCCTTATATTTTGCTTTAGTTGCATTGTAATAAAGTATAAAAAACAAATCTAACCAAAAAATGAAATTTGTGTCTTTATCCGAAACTTTGAAAAAAATATATTTTGCAGTAAAGCAAAAGTTTTCATCCCGAGATAACAGACTTGCAGGTTAAATCTATGAAGAAGTGTGTTACTCGCAGGTTAATAACGTCGTCAAAAATAAAGAATTTACTTTGTTAATTGTTGATTGCTATAGCTGCTTAAGAGCCAAAAGGCTGTATAGCTAGCTCTAGCTCTGTTACAATTACTCGGCAGAGAGTATTTATTATTGGTATCTCTTTGGAGGTAACAGAATACTATTCAAGCTACCTATAATAGTTATGATTATATTACTCTCATTGCTCCCTGGCCATAATAATAATAACAAAATGATAATACATTCATGTATCGCGTTGCTTTTTTTGTTGCAAGCCAAGTTCATTGAAATTTTTACGACTTCTTTACCCTTCCTTTTTCTGATTACCACCACCACCACTGTTGCCGTTCTTGTTAATGTTGCCGTGTGACATTGTTATATTTCCGCAAGTATGGATAGGTAGTGCAGCAGCAGTTGGGGTATATGATGAACTATTTAGTAAATCAGAAGGTTCGCCTGTTAAAAATACATGTTGTATTATTAAACTAGAAGCACACTACTGACCAAGTTGCTCATGAAGAAAAAACTTAACGTAACATCTCGGCCTCCTTCCAATACACATCTTCATTTTTTCTTCTGGAAGATGGATGGACAGAGAGTAGCACAGTTATGTATATAATTATTAATACTACGTTGAGAAAATGGAACATGGAAAATGGAAAGTAAGTAGGAAAAACGGTTTGGAATGACCTTTAATTAAACATGATGATAATGAAGAAAAAACAGACGACCTTCACCAAGGCCAATATTGAATGAAGTTACGAGAGAAAAAATGGACACTCGTCATCATTTCCATGAACTTTTTTTTCTTTTTCGACTCTTCCAAGTTGTTCGTCTATATATTTTACCAAAAAAGCTCTATAATCAGCAGATTTATTTTGTGTGTATAAAATAATGTATTAAGAAGATTCGTTGATGATAATGATAGAAATGGATAGCCAAAGGAAAAGCAATGACCTTTACGACCTGCGTATATGAATATATTTCAGCATTCTGCGCACACACACACAATTACAAACAGAGTCTTTGTTGTTCGTCCTATTATAACGGCCAAGGGTAAGTTATGACCGGGATTAATAAATAAGTAGGTACTCTATTTCTTGAGTTGATAAACGACTACATTGTTTCACAATGTCGTACCAATCAAAAATGAAAATATTATAATGATTCTTATCCTTTCAAAACGACTTTTGTTGGCAGCAGCAAGCGTAAGATCATTCAGCGATGAACATTTGTATTTAAGTAATGCTGACAACGATGCTGTATAAAAATGGAATGTCAAGGCGAATATCAAGGATTTTAACATTTTTATCATCATCGACAAGATCACAGAAAAGCATAATAAATAGTGAGAATGTAAATATGATCACGTTGATCAGATTACTTGAAGTGAGTGATGTATTGTACATTTTTACTAAGGATGAGCGATAACGTAACGTGTTGTTGATGCGTTGACCAATACAAAAGAATATAATACAAATGTGCTGTATGCATGTCTGAATTTGGTTTTCACTTGACTTGCTTTTAAAGTTCCTTATCCTGGTAATAATTAGCATAACGAATGCTAAAAAGTTAATTCTAATGAAGGAACAATCAAACTCGGTCAAAAATTCTTACCTGCCCCTAGAAAACCCCACCAGCATTTTATCATTGTCATCATCACCCACCCCTTCCGAATTCCATGCTACTTGCACGAAAAGTGCTTCCTCCGATATCGTTGCCGTCATTATCAGTAAAACTTTTATGTGGTTTTTACTTGTGATTTCGACAAGTGTGTCTTGAAGGATTGACCCTGACGATGATAATCCTCCTCAGAAAACATGTGAAGTGAAACGCATACTTTGACAGCAAAACGCTACGACTGCTACATCGGTGAGTAGTCATAAAATTATTTTTACATGTGGTGTAAATAAATACTACACGTACAGATTGATAAACAAAAACAAAAAAAAATTAAGCATCTAAAATACAGTGGTATGGTCATGAAAGTTGCCGTACTGTACCATATTTATTCCACAGGGTTTATAATTTTAAGACAATGTATAACTTTATACTTCTACCACTGCGATACTATCTAAATGCTACTACTACACTACTGCTCGTCTGTTTTTGTTCACAACTTCACTTTATTTTTATTATGCTACTGGTCTACTATGTAATATTGGTGTAGAATGGTTGAAAAAACGATCTGTTCTTTTTGGTTGAAGCCAATTTTTAAAACGCGTGAGGATTACGTAGTAGCAGGAACAATATTTAAACTTATTTACTTGGTATGTGTGTGCATTCATTAAATTCTTGTAGAAACCTCCTATTTATCATTACGTATGTATTGCATTGTTCGTCTTCTTCTCAGTTTGAACTTGATGCAGGAAACTTTCACTTTTTCTTTTGTAGCAGGATATTATAGGCAGTTGTAGCAGGACAGAACGCTGCCTGCATTCCTGCAGAGTACATACCTACTTCTGCATAATAAACGAATGCCATAGAAAGCAATGCTAGCGTAATTCGCAGTGATGCATGTACTACGACTAGTGACGACGATGATGATTTGAATGCATACATGTAGGTATGCCAACAAAGGAAGGAGTATGCAACTACTTGTTTTAAGGCACTTATCTCTCCTCATCACTCTAGCGTTCCTCTGTACAATTTCGCAAAGTTGGTATACTCAAAAAGGGTTATCATCATTGTACGTTACAAGGATGATGAGCTCCACTTGAGTTAGTGGGAGAGCATTTGAACACTTTTCGCATTCTTTATTCAAGAGAAAAAGTGAATCAAATATTATTACCAATTGTTGTATGTGTTAAGTGGTCAGATTTCCTTGGCAATAGGCATTCGCCATGTGCATGTTTACTTGAACAAGATAGGAAAGAGAGCCCTAGACCTAGGATAATGACATTACATTTTTATGATTTTTGTCCGTCTACTCAGCTGGCATTATTTGACAGTCAAGATATTGATGCAACATTTTTGCGACAATTTTTCGCGATTTACTTATTACAGAGCTGTGATTTTATATATAACTAATAGGGAGACACTATTTTTATATTGCTACTGTTGAGGATATCAGCCAGCAGACATGGACCGAATAAAAAGGGAATCATAAATATAACGCTAATAAAAATTAAAAAAAATATAATTACTCTAGTCACACATAATTACATTAATTATGTTATATTTTGTGGAGTGTGAATGGACAGTTGAATCTTGATCTTGTATAAATTTAGAGGATTGTTTTGTAGCAAGTACTACTGCTTCTCTATAAAAGGCCATGCAAATAATAATAAAACGTTTTTCACCATTTATCACTAAAAATTACATTATGGTGTCTATTTGAAAAGTTTTTGATGATTTTATTATTACTATTATTATTCCTATATGCTCATCATCGTCATCATCATCCTGTTCTATCACGGTCATTCCGCTCTTTTGTCAAGCTCGACCATCAAATATCGCATCATCATCATGATCATCATCACAATATCATTTTTAGTGTTGTGAGTACGACAAAAGAAATGCATGCGCAGCCGAATAAAACTCCCAAACATGTACTGTTTTTGCTGTTACTCACTGCAAACGTGATGGTAATGGCAGCTGGTGGGGTTCTCATTGTCAGCAAAATTATTTTAACGAATTGTAATTTACAATGTAGTTTTTATGAATTTACAAACGATGCTTAAAATTGGAATCACTGACGTCTCTCATTATGGTTGTTATTATTATTGTTTTATTTATTTTTTATAATCTCACGAGTGTTATCAGTTTATGACAGGAGCTGACATCGGAAATAAAAACGAATGAATAAATCTGGCATGCATATCTCAATAATTATGATAAAAAATTATCTTCCACCTTTGCATTAATGATAAATCTAGCAAATGCCTATGCCTCCAAGGACTCAAAAACTGCATAATTTAGAGTTATAAGTTATACCTAAAAATATGAAATGGTGCATGCATGGTGGTAACATCATTATTTTTTATTTTAAGAGTTTAATTTTCAGTTCCTGAACTCGAATATCTCGGCATAGACTGCAGAGCTAAAAAATAATCGATAAATTTACAAAAGCATTTTGGTACCTGCTGAAATTGGCAAAATATGGTTGTTAGTGTCTGCGAAAGATTTTTATTTTGAAATAAAATATTAACTTATAGTGGCCTCTGAAAAATATTTTTATTTTTGTTCTCTTCCTTCCTATCTTTCCTGGGTTACACCTGTACAATCTGAGCGTGCATGCATCATTTAGCGATAAAAATTGTCGCAAATCTAACGCAAGCTATATCTAGCGATATGACACATGCCATGTTTCCTTGTCACCTCGTTCTAAATAAATTAGCT
>JAANSP010002066.1:0-13634 GCA_036850745.1 Homidia socia | reverse complement strand
AGTTTGTACAAAAATAAATTGCATGCCACCTAATACACGTCTCCTTCATGCTTTTAGGATGAGGATACAGGATGTACCAAAAGTAGGATATTATATTGTCTGCCTAAAAAGAAAAAGGCTCTTGACTTTTCTGGGTCTATCCGTTTCGAAATAGTGTTATTGTACCTTGATGATAAGTGATGTGACAATGAAGAAGGATCTAGTTTTTTTTCTTCAAGCCTTTTCGAAATATCCCTTTTTCGACGTTGCGAATTTATTTGATTTGATCATCTCTACATGCTCTGTTCAGTTTAGTTGGTAAATATGTCCGTTTTGTGACTGCTAGTGTGTTGTTGTAGAGGGAAAATCCGTTTTACTTACCCATTATTATACTGTCTCTCTGTGACTGAGACGGGCTGTGAACAAAAAAAATCCATATTATGGTAGATGGAGTATAGAGATAGAGTAGAAAAGTAGCATCAAAAATGGCTCAAGGAGTCAATCCACTCTCCTTAATCGCTCCATCTCTCTCAATTTAGACAATATACTGTTGTACTTGTAAACAAAGAGAAAGGGGCAGTTTTGTTGTCATTAAATTACAAATTAATTTATTAATGCTATTGGGGCACAGTTAGCTTGTCCTGATACTACTACGTGTACATACTTTTCTTTTGGGGTCAGTCAGTACTTTTCCATCTGAAATGAAATAATCCACCGAGTCAACATGGATTTATAGTAGATACTGCGACAACAACAACAAAAACTCTATAGGTTCTGGTTCTACGAACTCTTTCATCCAGCAGCACTGAGATTGAGAATGGGTGAAAGGAGATGATTGCATTTTCGGCAAACTTTTTTTAGGAAGGGGAATAATAATTCATGAATTTTTAAAAAGGCATTTTCGTGTACACTTTGTTTTTGTAACCGGATATTGTTCAAAGGCTGGCTGGCTGCGAGCACGCTTTACGTGCTCAACAGACTGTTTAGAAAATTAGCTTATCTCTCGCTTTCTCACCTTTCCATGTGTGCATAGATATTGTTCTGCCGTCACGTCACGTTTCACGACCAAGATGTTGTTAGAGTTTTAAGATATTGCATTATGATATTTTTAGGAAAAAAAGTTTTTATTTTTATTTTGCTGGCATGAAAAATGAAGAAAAAGGAAAAAAGAAAATTATTTGTAAAAAAGTGCTATTATAAAATGAAAGGAGAATCGAATCAAGCAGAACAATGTATATGTCCCGACAAATTCTCACTAGATAATGCAATTATAATTACTAATATAATTCCACGAACAATCCCATATTCAAGGTCGAAACTTTGTGCTTTTTTTACTTGACAAGTTGGATTTCAACAGATTTCATCATCATGTCATGCTGCTTTTCTGCAAGTTGAGCGTGAACAACAACAGAACATGAATGTAATGAAACAACGTCCGCTTTTTTCCAAGTGAATTTTGATGTGAGCAAAAGCAGGAGTGAAAAAGGGTTTCGCATGCTTATTAGCATAAAATGATGCTGATGGTGATGATGATCATGATGATGATAGCACAAACTGACGACGATGGACATACAAACATCTTTACATACTATTTTGCCAGTTTTATGGGTTTTATCTTGCTTGTGGCCATTGAATTTCTATGAATGAATGAAAATACAAGTGAAAAAATTGCCTTGCTTCACCTGGTCAGACACACAAACTGTTGTTCCATTCTCCACACTTGTTATGAACAGTCAGTTTGCCTTTCATCATTCATGCATTTTACCCAGTGAGTGATGTGATAATGTTCCAATAAATTTGCATTTGAGTTTAGGCGTACAGATAGTTAAAATGTTTATATGTTCCAATAAATTTGCATTTGAGTTTAGGCATACAGATAGTTAAAATGTTTACTCAACTCTGGATTTGCAAATTAACTCATTGCATTGTTCATTCATTTTGCAGATCGTTCTCTTTGTTGTTCCAGAATGAAGATTGAATCATGAATGAAAAGTGAGGGTGGGACTGCGCAGGTATTATTATCGTGCAATATTTTAGTAAGCTTGGCTGGAGACATGGAATCAGTTCAGTTGATGATGGCGATGACGCACCATCACAATGAAAATTGTTTATGTTGGGACAAATTCAAAATACCATATATGGATGCTTTTATTATTAAAAAATAAGCAAAGAAAAGCGCTCACATAAATTTCGTCGTAATCTCTCTGGATTTTATTTATTCATTTTATTTATTCAGTTGTTATTATTTCGTTTTCTTTAAATTAGCTGAGAGAAGTGTGTCTATCTATTGTCTATAATAGTTAATGATACGTACGTACATATACTTTTTTGCTATGTATGTTAATTATTTTGAAATCGCCGTTGGGTATATTTTATTTTGTTTAGTGTTGCCCTAAAAAATCCCTACGTGCCTGGACTAACAACATGTTAAAGCAAATCTCTCTGGATAAATATAAAAGTTGTTGCTTTCACGTAGCAGTGTAGTAGCCTACAATAAATAACACTAGTCATAGCATCTAGGTTTTGTATTGTTTTTGTCTTAATTAAAGCTAAATACTATTGATAATAATAATAAATAATAATAAAACATGGTGTTTTTGGTGTTAGGTACTTCAACTTACAACTAGATAAAACCAATGTGGCACAATAATTAAAATTAAGCATTCTGTGAATTCTATTTTAACATTGCGTTTTTAAATTTAAAATAGGTAATATACTATGCACAAACTATTCACCCATGTAATGTCTACTCTCTATTAAGAAATATTAATTTTTTAACTGTTTCATCACACTTTTTTGGTGACTGGTAAAATTTCTTTCGTTACGTAAATACACAACGTAAGATACATTTTTGTTTGTTTTTAAAAACTTAATACATAATAATATTAGGATACAGCATGACAGCATGGTATCTCAAGTGAAGTTATTTTTTATGAAAATGAAAAAAAAGAAATAGATAGTTTGTTTCTTGAAAAGGAAAAGCTCGAGGAACTCCGTCGTCGTCTTCGTCAACTTGATGATTTATTTTTCTTTTGCAAACAATCTATTGTATATTTATATTAACTGTGTACGTATAACTTTGCATCATCGTACATACATATATGAGTCTTTTCAGCCTTTGCATCTGAAGTTTTGTTTTGTGGTCCAATATAAAATGTCTCACAATAATAACAAGTGTGTGTTGCAGGGCTGCAAAAAGTTTATAGCAATAATGTAAAATGTTTCTAAACAATATTTTACGAAACAATTTGAACTTTCACCACTTTTGTAATAATTTAATATAATAATATACGGGAAGGCAGCATAATATATGGCTTGATTTGTTTAGTTTATATATAAGACAAGTATATATATATAGCGTATATTATCATCATTATATAATATCATCTCTATTAATGCTGCCAGGCTATAACTCTGAGTATAAAGGAAACGATTGCATTCGCTGGCTGGCCATTTTCAAGTTCCGCCAAAACAATAACAGAGTTTTCCGCGGCTCGAGCAGCTCTTGCCACGATTCCGAACACTTGTTTCACGTCATTCCCATAAGCGACACTACGTCCAGGCAGTATAGATGCATAGGAAATATCATTTAAGGCAAAGTGTAACCGGAAAAATCTACAAGTAAAAAAGTTGGAAAAATTAAAATCAGAAAATGCATGTATGTATAACACTTGTTTCACGTCATTCCCATAAGCGACACTACGTCCAGGCAGTATAGATGCATAGGAAATATCATTTAAGGCAAAGTGTAACCGGAAAAATCTGCAAGTAAAAAAGTTGGAAAAAATTAAAATCAGAAAATGCATGCATGTCATAGAAAAAAGTTTAATCATTTCAAAAATTATTTTTTACGCACTGTTTGCGAAATACATCAGTAAGCGTAAGACCATGTTTGCTCAGGCGGAGTGAGATCGGAATTGGAGACTTTCCACTAATATTTCCTATTCCCCTATGTATTGCTTCATCTCCTGTTAGACACTCCACTGATGTAATTCCCAAAAACAAAAGCTGACAGGCTGCACCTTGACGAAGAAGCAACGCGGTTGTTGACTGGCTAGACTTTGGGAGGATATCGAAATTAGGAAGAGATAGAGTCGTTGGTAAAGCTAATGGGTCGATCGAATGCGCATAAACGAGTGCTGAAAGAGAGCCTAAATAAACAATACGGCAATACAAATAGAGAGCAAATGATTATTTTTCATTTGAAAAAAAAACAACTACTGGAACACTTCCAACTCGACTCTTTTCTTGTTGACTCGAATAAAAAAACTAAAGATGATAAAGAGCCAACATTTTACAAAAGTGTGTGTAAATATGTTTATAAATGACTTACTAAAAACAGGTTCGAGAGGACTTCCCCGTAGTCTCACGCCAAATCTGGTTGGTTCAATTAAAAAGTGACGGATTCCCTTTTCCCCAGCCGTGTCACTCACTTTTACTGCGAGGCCAAATGCTCCAGGAAAACTATTCGAGTTTCGTATTAGAAACGCTCCGGAACCTTGGTTTACTAGTGCGGCAACAGTTTCTTCTCGAGAGGCGAAAGGTTTGTACCAATGTTCACTAAGATCTTGGGCAAACTTCACTTCGCTGTCAACCATATACACTGGACGGGGATTCACTGGGGTTTGTGCACGTTCCATCCGGCTAGGTATCTCTTGTAATACTCTAATGATGGGGACAAAATAACACAAAAAATGTTAGTCGTACGTAGCTTTTCTACTATTGGTTCATTCGATTTAAAAAATCTTTGTTTTTTATTCAACTTACGGAACGCCAGAGGAAAGTTGTCTTCTAATACCCTTTGGGCTACGTGGAGGCTTTCCATGGGCTCACAGGTCTTTGATTGAAATAAGGAGTTGGCGGACACGTGGGAAATGGAGTTTCCACCACGTTGCTCAATTGACTTGGGGCTCTGGTAGAGCTAGCACTTCCCATCCCACGATCGTAAGCACTTTCCGAGTAGTGTCGTTGAATGCGTCTCCCCCTCTGGAACATTTCCAGTTCCACGTCATCGTCGTCTTCAGACGAGTACGAAATATGAGAACGCCTTCCACCCCCACTCATTCCAGAAGAAGAAGCAGCACCAAGCGCGGAGGCAACTGAAGAGGATACTGCAATTTCCTCCCTGGTTGTCGCCGAATAAGGTCGGTATTCAGTGACGTTTGCAGAACGACTTTGTTCATATGACGAAACATTTGACGAGCCAGCAGCTGCACTAGCTATTGCGGAAGGGGTAGCACCTGTACCTGATCCTCCAGCTGTCGCTGCAGGAAGGGCACGCTTCAGTTCAGCCAGCCAGTCACTTCGCCTACAAAGAACATACAATGTATATCATACCTACATACAATATTGTATTTTATTCATATCCCAGCGCATTGTATAAAAAAATCTCACAAAATCTCTCTGCAAACATATTGGCAACTCAAAAAATGACTATCGTGTGTCAGCTATTATTGGATCATCTCCAAGCATATTAAGATCTCTTCCAAAGAGTTGTAAAAGCGTACTAAAAAAATCTCGGCGATTTAAGAAAATATGTGGTAGGCATTTCTATTTGCCTTTACTATTATGCGTATGTACATTTAGAGATACACGCAACGCACACAAGTAGGTTACTACTTTCCGAGCTGCTAGTTTAAAAAAGAAAGATTTTTATCATTTATTGCTACATCGCCAACTAAACCCAGGATGCTTATAGATTTTCTTGACTCGGCTGAAATTACCAAAAAAACCTATAAAGTTGATCGTTTTGAAGGCTTTACAAAATGAGAAATGTTTTTCTTATCATGATCCAGCCCTATATATATCTCCCCTAATGTGCTTATCGCTAANTTGACTCGGCTGAAATTACCAAAAAAACCTATAAAGTTGATCGTTTTGAAGGCTTTACAAAATGAGAAATGTTTTTCTTATCATGATCCAGCCCTATATATATCTCCCCTAATGTGCTTATCGCTAATTTATTTCAAGTTAAAGAAAAGATTTACTTGTTAGACGATTCTCTCTCTCTCTCTCGGTTTATGTGTGCTTCTAAAAATACATAAATTTTGAATGAATGTTTTTTGAAGACTACTTTGTTCTACGGCTTCACTTACGGTGCATTTTTGCTCGCTCTTTTCTCCTGCAATCTTTTCATTTGTCTTGCTAGCCATTCATCAGCGTCTTCGTCACGCTCACTCTCCCGTCTCCCATCAGCAGATTGGGATCGCAGTCTCCGCGTGCTTGTTGTTGCTGCAGCTCCTCCAATACCCGTTGTTCCATTATTACCGTGTGAACTACTAGCACTAAAACTTGTGGAGGAAAGACTTGGCCGAACCCTATATCCCTGCTGCTGCTGTTGTTGTTGTTCATAACTTCTAGCACCAATTCTGCTTCCTGTTGAAGTGTTATTGCCCCCAGTAGAAATGGATGGTTGTCGCGATACCGATCTTGAGTAACCACTAATTGGCTCAGGGTTCACAATCTGTTCCTCCAAAGCTGACTGCTGCTGATGATGATAATACTGAGGTACTTGCTGCTGCTGCTGTTGTTGGTAGGATTGGCTGGAGACGGAGGCAGAAGAGAGTCTTGTTCCAGCAGGGGTAGACATTGAATGTTCCAATCCTCTGTAGCGGCTTCCACCTGGAGCAGAAGTTCCATATTGACTTTGATGATGATGGTGTTGGAAAGAAGATGAACTGGAGCTGCCACCAGCAGCAGGGGCATAATTTCCAACACCACCAGCACTGCTGCTACTCCTACCTACTATACCCCCTGAATATGGACTCCGTTTAGAACCTGGTGGAGCACTGGAAGGTGGTGGTCCAGATGGGGCAGTATAAGAAAACGGTAGCGAGTCTTGCCTGGCATGGTATGGGATTGTGTCAATGGACTCAGCTTCTTGTACTAGAGCATTCAGGAGTCGGTCCAAGTCTTTCATTTGGTCGACCTAATTGACAAATTAAACAAAAAATAATAGCTTGTATCGAGTCTTGCCTGGCATGGTACGGGATTGTGTCAATGGACTCAGCTTCTTGTACTAGAGCATTCAGGAGACGGTCCAAGTCTTTCATTTGGTCGACCTAATTGACAAATTAAACAAAAAAATAATTGCTAGTAATTAACACACAAGCAAACGACAAATTTCAGTAATTTTCTAAAGCTTTGCCCAAAATTCCATTCGCCATATGTCACTCAACCAATTTATGCGTTTACCTAACTAAACGTAGTAAATGGAGCAGCACCACCACACTACACTACAACATATATATTTTTTCTCTAGTTTACGGCAATTATCAGCCCTCACACATTGCAGATTTATTTGCCAAGTTTGATTTCTCTACCGAAAGGACTAAAGGACCAACACTGTCATACACACACGACTGCAATAAAACAAGAGGTTTACAAGAGACGATTGTTAGAATTGGCCTGTCTCTTTCTGACTTTCCATCTTACAAAAGAGTTACATGTGTGTGTGTTTGCGCGCTTATTGAGCATCAAGGAAGAACCCAGCTTTTCAATCCAATTAGCCTCGCCTTTTTGCACATGTCAACAAACGACTAATTGGAACGCTATATGAAGTTTTATGAATTTCCTTCTCCTCCTGCTCAATACCACTGATACATTGTCCTTTTTTACGCGTGAACAACTGGCACCAATATTATTATTGCATTATTTTATTTTTCTCAGCAATAATCTCCGCTACAAAACTGATTTGATGCGATAAAAAGTGATGATGGCAGTGGTGCAGTATGGCAAAAGAAGAAGAAAATCTTGTGTGTGTGTCTGATTGAAAGAAACCAATAAATACCTAAAAGAAGTTTACATGCATGTACGTATGTACAATGCATGCTGCATTAACAACGTCGTTGTGAAGAAATTGTATGAACAAAATAACATAATTATGCCGCAGTGTGGTAGGTACAACTAGCACCGTTTCTTTTCTCGTCTAGTAGTTGCTGCTTCTTCTGCCACCATCATCATCATCACCACCACACATAACACATATCGATACTATCATTTCCTTCTATGCACGTATGTACAATGCATGCTGCATTAACAACGTTGTTGTGAAGAAATTGTATGAGCAAAATAACATAATTATGCCGCAGTGTGGTAGGTACAACTAGCACCGTTTCTTTTCTCGTCTAGTAGTTGCTGCTGCTTCTGCCACCATCATCATCACCACCACACATATCGATACTATCATTTCCTTCCTGTCTAGCAGGATATCAGAAAACGAATTGATTTTGAAAGTTGCATTAGAAAATGTATAAAAGATTGTGAGCTGTTCGCTTGTTTACAGGCATAAGGTATTCCTCTCTACTTGTGTGTTTTATTCATTTTTTCTGTGAGCAAAATGCCTCCACTAAAAGTTTACATGCATGCTGCAATTATGTTGCTACTGCAAAAGTATGTATTTAGGTGTGGATTATTGAGAACAAAAAATGCAAAAGTTAAATTGAATAATTTTATGCAAGTGGTTTCGTTTAAAAATATTTTGACTCTGTTTTTATTCCAAAAAAGTGAAGCTATTCCCGATCCCGGATTCTCTATACACAATTTTGTAGAAATTATCATCGTCATATGCCGTAAATTTAAAAGGTATCTCACAGTGAAATCCGATTAAATGAGCCATGATATGTATACAAAGGTGAAGAAAATTGCTTTTATGTGTATCTTTTCCTCTTATGTGGTTTGTTCGAGAGAGAAGAAAAAAACATTTCTCACTCATATTTCCTTCCGCTTTATACTTTCTTTTGACATTTTTCATGCCCATCAGCAAAGCAGACACTGCACTGACACAGATAGAAGACATGCTTACAATATAGTACGCAACAACCACACCACACTACAATAATAATAATGAAATAACCCTAATCTCTAGAGAGGATTTTTTTATATCTCCTCACACCACTTGAATTATACGCACTTTTTTCTCCTTTGAATCATGTCTTTTTCCTCTTTTCACGTCTGAAAAGAAAAGAGGCCTCTTCACCCATTCCATGTGTTTAGCTAGCAGATAATCTCACTCAAAAATTACTTGATTATCTTCCACCATCATCATCTACCACACTACAATAATAATAATGAAATAACCCAATCTCTAGAGAGGATTTTTTATATCTCCTCACACCACTTGAATTATACGCACTTTTTTCTCCTTTGAATCATGTCTTTTTCCTCTTTCCACGTCTGAAAAGAAAAGAGGCCTCTTCACCCATTCCATGTGTTTAGCTAGCAGATAATCTCACTCAAAAATTACTTGATTATCTTCCACCATCATCATCCATTCGTGTACCGCGTGTAGCATTTATTCAGTCAGCCACGATCTCTGTCTCCAAAAAATATTGGATTCACGCTTACTTGAGTTTTTTTTACCGGATTGCAGGGCATAGTTGAATAGATATATACCTCATATAAAGGATGTAACATAGGTTTGGTTGGTGGCTGTTATGTTTGGTGTGTAATATCAGTATCACCGTGTCACATCGTTTTGGTAAAACTTCCTGAAGGCTATAAACTTTTTTTCTTCTCCTCTCACTTTTCTTTCGCTTGCTCTAATGCCTGCTCACTCACTCACTTGTTCGATTTCTATACAACCCACGCAGAATTTGAAACACGACCAAGAAAATTAGATTATTCCTCTTTTTTTGTTCTCAAGTCAAGTTGTGAATGCTAAGTATACATGTAAAAGTAGTATGTGGAGAAGATTTACACAAACCAATGAAAGATATCCTCCCCGTGTGTACAAATAGTACAACAAGCAAAATTATCAAGAGAATACGTATAGTGTAACAAGATGAAAAATTATATTTTTTCTAACAAAAAATAAGGTTTCATTTTCCTTCAACTTTTGTTTGTGCTAAAGCTGAGTATACGAAGTAGGAGAAGAAAAAACGTTTCAACTTTCAGTTTCAATACAGTTCAAGTCAGTCATCGTCAACATGAGCAATAATACTACATACCACTGATGATTCACTATTGCTAAAGTTGGAAGAGAGGAAGAAAGAAGGAAAATGTGTGATATTATTTTTCTCTTTCCGCGAGAAACAAACAAAACACAAAAATGAAAGCAATACCATCATCTTCAGAAGAAGAATTACAACGGGAGAAAAATGATAGCATATTTATCTTACAACATATAATACAAGCAGCAGCGTATGAACGAACACTTGAGAAATACACAACATAGACAAAACGCATGGAATACTTGAACCCATCATCTCTGACGACGACGGCGACAATGTTGATCATGATGATGATGATGACGATGACATGACAGACATGACAAAATTAGGAGAAGAAAAAAAACCGTTTTAACTTTCAGTTTCAATACAGTTCAAGTCAGTCATCGTCAACATGAGCAATAATATTACGTACTACTGATGATTCACTATTGCTAAAGTTGGAAGAGAGGAAGAAAGAAGGAAAATGTGTGATATTATTTTTCTCTTTCCGCGAGAAACAAACAAAACACGAAAATGAAAGCAATACCATCATCTTCAGAAGAAGAAGAAGAATTACAACGGGAGAAAAATGATAGTATATTTATCTTACAACATATAATACCAGCAGCAGCGTATGAAATGAACACTTGAGAAATACACAACATAGACAAAACGCATGGAATACTTGAACCCATCATCTCTGACGATGACGACGACGGCGACAATGTTGATCATGATGATGATGACGATGACATGACAGACATGACAAAATTTCTGTGTGTACACAAAGTGAGACACATCTTATTTTTCTTTTTTTTATTTCATGATGGCTGGTGAACTAGCAAAAATAATGACACGAACACACACACAAACAAACAGTCTTACAACAACGCAACGATTTATAAAGATTGTTGGTTTGTTCTCTTGTATGGATGGAGTTATATACCACCCGACACTGAGACGGCCACCTCCACATCATTTACTTTCAAACTATAAACAACCTGATCGGATCATCATCGTCGTCGTTGACAAAAGTCGGGCGGGAGCCAAACGAGCAAAATGGTAAAATGAAATGGCTGTTGTATTACATCACACTGAACCAATATATTATTTGAAATAAATGCACATGTAAATGATTGTGATGTTTTTCTGCGTCTACACACAGGCTCTTTAGAGAATAAAAATGGTCAGCAAATAAATTCGTTGACAAAAGTCGGGCGGGAGCCAAACGAGCAAAATGGTAAAATGAAATGGCTGTTGTATTACATCACACTGAACCAATATATTATTTGAAATAAATGTACATGTAAATGATTGTGATGTTTTTCTGTGTCTACACACAAGCTCTTTAGAGAATAAAAATGGTCAGCAAATAAATATCGAGATTTTTTGCCCACTTTTCTTATCTTATTAATGCAGTGAACATTACTGGCGAGACATGAATGTTGTGTGAAAAATATTGGAAGAAATGTCACTGAACAAGAATGGCTCAATACAATGACCCATACAATAGCAACCCTGTCACGTGAAAACAAAAAAGTACGTCATGCAGAATACTATTACTATGTTGATATATTCTTCAGGTACAGCATTGAGCCAATACCATTAACCATAATTGTGAAGATTGTACACAAATACGACCATACAACCTACCATTATTACCAGAACATGCTCTGGTCGAAAGAAGAAAGAAAGGCAATCAAAAGAAATCTGTTGTTGTATGACTTGTGTGTTTAACACTAGAAATTTCACGACACCATAATCACTCCCTGGTCCCAATGCCATTTACTCTGGATAAAAATCCATAAAAACATTTTCATATTATTATTCTCTTTTCCTTCATTACAACAATGCAACCACCATCACCACACACGTATTGCTAATGTCTATGGCAAAAAAATTCAATTCTCAAATCACACAATCACTTCTTCAAAAACAATAAGATTTTGTGCACTGCACACCACTGCACATTTTCACCACACACGTATTGCTAATGTCTATGGCAAAAAAATTCAATTCTCAAATCACACAATCACTTCTTCAAAAACAATAAGATTTTGTGCACTGCACACCGCTGCACATTTTTGCTCCAATCATCAAGTATGCACAAACATGATACGTATTGAGTACGTGACTAGAGTACCACATTTCTTGGGGAGAGAGTGCAAGTGGATAAATGTGACGGCGACGACGGAGATGAGAGATTCAGTGAAAGAAAAGCGAGGAAAAATATAATCACACTACTACTACTACTGCTTGTTATGGCAAAGAAGACACGTACACTTAAGTATAAGCCAGTGGCATTTTTTGCTTGTGTGAGTTGCTTGCAATAATAATAACAACATGAAAAATTCCATAATTGTTATGGCAAAGAAGACACGTACACTTAAGTATAAGCCAGTGGCATTTTTTACTTGTGTGAGTTGCTTGCAATAATAATAACAACATGAAAAATTTCATAATGGAATGGAAAGGAATTTATATCCATTTTCTTGTCTTATTATTACGTAAATGGAGTGTATGGGTAAGGAGAATTGATACAATTTACAAGAGAGGAACAGAGAAAATGGAAAAGTACAATATAATCTATACAACTGCTACTATACTAAATTCAGCTGTGGAAGAGAAGACTCTTTGTAATACAGCGTTAGTTGTTATTATTGGATTACTAGGATTTTTCTTTCGTTTCTCCCAATTTTCTGTTTTCTTTCTGCGTCCATGCACATCTAAAGACTTTGTATCATCGTCATCATCATCATCCTTGACATTACTCTGAGATTTCAGAGAAAACAAGGAAAAGCCTTTTTCTAAGACAAAGTCAAAATCGAAACAAAAAACAGCAAAATAGCCAACATCCATTTCAAAAACACAACAGGAGAGTTTGTATGTCATGATGGCATATACAACCAAACCAGCAGCCAATTTCAACAATAAAAATAATAGTATGTTATACTCGTCTTTATGTCTATTGACACATCAGTTACATTCTTCTCTTTTCCTACTTTTGTTTTGTCTATTTTTCCTTTTGTGAAAAAAGAAACTACGAGACTGACTAACTGAATGACTTGTTGACTAATCGGACGGCAGGCAAAGGACAACATCCACTCTGGAAAACAGTACACAAATAGACATCATTTTCCTTTCTTTAAAAAAGTGGATATGGACTGGAAATACTTTGTGCCTAGAATACATCCTTGAAAGACGTTTCAACTGTGCTATATAATAATACAATGGGAAAAGGCCTAATGTAAAGATTGGTACATACATATGCATCTACGCTTCCTCATTGTTCTCGCTTGCAAACCATCCCTTCACCACCATTCAACTCCTCCAGTTGAACAAAGTTGTCAAAATATCTACGTATCTGTTGTGATGATGAGAAATGACACAACTGACAGACTACTAAAGTTGGAAAGTGAAGTTTTAGACCTGCATTTCTATTGCTGATTTCGGGAATAATATAAGCAGCACCACATACCATAATACCAGGGGACAACGGCGACAGCGGCAATTGGGGTTTTTCGTGGTTTGGTTGGAGAAAGACAAGTGATGGGAAAAGTGTAATAAAAAAGGATGTTGTTGATGGGAATACGAAGAAACCGCAACTTTTTAAGATATTGGCTTGGCGGTGGTGTGGTGTGCTTGCTACTTTGCTATTCGAAAGGCCAGGCCAAACATGAAAAAAGGAGAAGCGCACAGCCTTCCTACATCATTACCCAAGAGAAT
>JAANSP010002065.1:0-13635 GCA_036850745.1 Homidia socia | reverse complement strand
TGTCTCAAGTTGAACGGAAAATTGGCTGGAGGTCTGGAAGAAGCATGGAAGAAAACTACCGCTAGAAAATGTATTAGAGGATATTCTGTACTGGATCTTGGTATAAAATAGTGTTTCATTTTGTGATTTGGTCTAGCCGAACGAAATACAACGATTACTTTTCAGAATATCTTCCCCTTTCTTGCAGTAAGGTTTACCCGTGTCCCACGGTACGGTTCCTCACCATCCATCCTCTTTAAATTCATTTATTTCAAGTGTTATCCTTCTCATCTTCTGCTTTCACTTTGAATAACAATATTACACCGGATTCTAATTAAATTACTTCTGCTGCATTCCATTATAAAGTTGAGTAATTCGATTTGCGCATTTGATTTAATTAAGCTGGCACACTTTTAAATAAAAAAAATGATTAGGTTGACGATGATGGCGAAATTACCTACTCACATGGAGTAATACCAAAAAGGTTATTTTAATTCAATCAATTCTTTACCCAATTCAATTTACCATTTTTTATCCCTCCATCTCTGCTTAAAAATATGTATTTATTTTCTCCCTAGAGGAGAGTTCTTTCCCTTTGAATAACAATATTACACCGGATTCTAATTAAATTACTTCTGCTGCATTCCATTATAAAGTTGAGTAATTCAATTTGCGCATTTGATTTAATTAAGCTGGCACACTTTTGAATAAAAAAAAATGATTAGGTTGACGATGATGGCGAGATTACCTACTCACATGGAGTAATACCAAAAAAGGCTATTTTAATTCAATCAATTTCTTTACCCAATTCAATTTACCATTTTTATCCCTCCATCTCTGCTTAAAAATATGTATTTATTTTCTCCCTAGAGGAGAGTATGCTTTTCTTGTCGCTCTGTGGATATTTCTAGAAAAGTGAACTTATTTGGATCTTTCAACCTTCTGGATTTTTTTTCAAACGAGTTTGACTCACCTTACCACCACCAACTATACATGGTAGTATGAAATAGAGCAATAGAAATTGAATTCGATGAAAGTTGGAGAACATGTTCTAACACAAATACAACGGAGAGTGAAAACAAGATGGGAAAAGTTGCAGAAAAAAGCAAATAAATGGTAGAGAAGCGAGACAGAACAGCTTATTAAAAGGCACATTACAATAAACTTTGTCTATCCATCTGTCGTTCCCCATTTCTCTGCTGCTCTTATAAAACAGCGCATAGTATAAGCTCGCTGACTGAGAGTGAGCGAGTGAGTCATTACATGTCACATTACGTCTTTTAGCATCTTTGCAAGCATATTGTTTTCAGACTGCATGGATCGAATGAATTGGAGACGAGAAAATCTCCCGTTTTTAACCACTGTATCACTGCTCAATCCAACTATCTCTTTATTTCCAAATATTTTTGCTACTCATAATGATGCTTGACAAGAATCTTCTAGAGACTCTGAATGATTATATAAAAACATCTTGTTGATGACGTGCTTCATACATAGACTTGAAAAAAAACAATCTCACACAATCTTACATTTCTGCATCAAAAAAGTTCCGCGACCAGGGAATCCAGTGCAGTATCAGCAAATGACGTATAAATCCAAGAGATATCTCCATCTGATATCAAAGCAAAAGTAAGCAAGAATGTGGATAGAAGCGAAGAAAGTAAAGTTTTGATATTATTTTATCCTGTTTCCTTAAGGTTTGGGTCAGAGAGACGTGCTAGTGGGATTGAGGTTTATGTTACTTTAGCTTACAATTACTACTTTTCATCATCATAGCTCAGCTCAGCAGCAGCGAGTGAGTTAGTTAGGACTTGTGTGTGGTGCTGCTGGTAGCAGAATATAGAAGTAAAATGGCATTTTACCAATACTACTGATTTGGGGTTTCTCCTTGATACCATCATCATCTTTCACCCGCTACCTAAATCCAGGTTGAGCTCTTTTCTCCATCTCCTTCACACATAATGCATATAAGCCCTGCAAACACACACACACAATATATGTACGTATAAAAAGATAAACATAAACTTACACCACCGTCGTCGTACAGTGGTGGTGGTTGGTGATGATGACGGTATAATAAGCTTTATACGATATTTGCGTTTTCAGTGTGTTGGCTAACAACAAAAAATGACCACCTCCGTTAACAAACCTTCAAACATACTTGCATGAAAGCAAACATGATGATAATGGCGTTAGATAGGAAAAGCTTTTAAACCATAAAAACAACAACAAACGGCAGTTCATAACATGTTCTTCTCAACCAAAGAGTCTTGGCCAGTCGAATGCCAACCTCATTTTTACATATAAAATGCATGTTGGAATTTTCAAGACCCTGCCGCTTTCAGTCTGGTCATCTTCCCAAATTTTACACTGTATTAAGCATTTTGTCCGAGACCTCGTTTTCTTTGGTACAATGCGATATATGCATCGATTATATATAGCATGATGATGATACCTAACAGTATTCCTTTTAACCGCTTCCAAGCCGTCCTCGACTTTATTGGAGCAGGAAAATGTAACACACCCATACACCAGCTGTAGCCCTCTCTCTTTCTTCGTTTCGGTTGTTGTGCCAGTGCCGCTGCATGCCACCTAATTCCTTTGCTCCTTTCTTCAATGCATTTATAATGTTACTTCTGCTCTGGCAAAGTCCTGGCAGTTTCCTTTTTTTCTCTTTGTCACGACAAGAAAAAAATATATATAGTAAGCGAGCGGGTGAGTGAGTACGCATACATACAAAGGTTTTAGGTTATATACAATATTAGTCCATTTCCCGACCTTGCTGTTGACGTTAGGATACTTTCTCATTCTACTATATATACATTTCTTTCAACACACGCTTGCTGGCTCGCTCTTTTCAGTCCTATTGGATTTGTTACTAGTTTTACTACAACTAGCCTCTTCCTTTGCTTTCTCCTGCTGTTGTCTCTTTGTTACTAGTTTTTTCCTTCGCTCCCGGGCTAATTCCGATTTCAGAGTATAAGGCTCCGAGAATATCTAAAAAAAAACAAGGCACACAATCTGCTGCTACTGCTCCAAATGTAGTAGATGAAATGGAGTCGTTCTCCATGTTTGTAGTTTTTAACCCGCTAAACTCCACCCGCTGGCGACAAAACTACATTGCTATGAGATTAGTACACACATACTACCATCTTCATAGAAAAGGACTGCACAAGTAAAAGTGAGAGATTATAGAAAAATGGTTAAAGCAGAGAAAGCTCAATCTGAAGTAGATTCAGATTCCGTTTTTTTTCTTCTCGTTTTTGCTGTTCATTTTTCTCTTTTACCTATTATCGTTGTAATAAAAACATTTATTGCAATATTCATCGCTCGCTATAAATATATAGGGAGAAATTTAATATGTAAAGCATGCCATACATAAAATTCATTCTTATAAATATATACCAAGCTTAAACGAAAGCATTCATCCATTCAACATACCATCATCTCTATTTGGGCATATATCCTCTAAAAAAATCTTGGTGAAAGTAGCTTTCATTGCCCGCTTTTCCTCCTTTTGCTACACAGTTCCCCCATCATGCCCAACATTATAACAACAATATACACAGAAATGAAACGTTGAGTAGTACGAGTTTTTTTTCTTCTTTCCAATCTCTCTCTCTCTCCTTTTTATTTCCTCAGATATTATAATAATATTTTCTATTGTAACATTTTCCTTTTTTATTCTTTATCATCATGACATAAATATTTTTCACTATTGCCACATTTTCTTTCTCTACTACTACTCCGGCGTAAAGTATTAGTAACTGACTTTTTAAGCAGAAAAAAATGTATCAGGTACGTTACATCGATTTTACTTTGAGACGACGTTTGGTTGGAGTAGTAGAAGTAGCTGGAGTAGTACCAGCAGCAGCAGAAGCAGCATGATGATGATGGTTTAACCAACTTCTATATAGTTTTCTTTTGCGAGTACGTTTTTCTTGTTGGCAAACGACGGAGACAGCTCAACAACACTCTGTCTGCTACTAATATATTAATGTAGTTTATTTTGTTCAATTTTTTATATATTAAATCAGAGTTAAGTGAAAGCTGTGTACTACTAGTTTGCGTATATATACATATTATTATTAGATACAATAGTAAAGCATGTGTTGTGCCGCATATTACTCAGAGTGGGTACGTACTCTTTTATGTTTAATACAGATATTATCCTTATTTATTATGTAGGTATAACGGTAAAAGTAATCGTTTTGATTACCTAACTTATCATCATCACCATCAACTTTCTACATATTATTCATAGAATGTTGATGAGGTGAGGCTGTTGCAAAAAAAACAAGAGTACACATTTTATCCTACTAACTCGGTTTACTTAACCCGGACAAGAAAGTCGTATGAGTGGGGAGCCTATTAAAGTAACTAACTTTCTCTTGCACACTTTCTCTCTGGGTTGTTGTGTGTTCTGGGTGCATTCTATAGGTTCCTGCCATGTTAACACGAAACTATCAATTTCAATCAGTTTCAAGTATAAACTTTTTTTATAATTCAGCAAGTTTTATCATTTAATATACCTGTGCAAGTGCAATAAGTAGTTTATAGTATTTCATCGAAGGTAGTAAGCAACTGTATAGCAGTAACAGTTGTGGGAATACATTGATTTTACCTCAGACATGTAGCTTTGTCATGCCACCTCTCCTAGCGGTAGCAAGCATGGCATTGTCTTTTTGCATTTTTTTCTCCAGTTTAAAAAATGACACTTGGTTTGTTCGATAATATTTCAATATACACTTTTACATGTATATAACGCCATACGCAATGCTCGCTACACTTAATACTGAGTTGAATAAAGGGGGACAAGCATGGTTGTGGTCGAATAACGGCTTTCTTAATAATTAGAGATAGGAATAAATTGCGGGATTTTTTCAGAGCATAAAATTAATTATACCATTTATGCGAATATTGTCCAACATACTGTGAAAAATGCACAGGAAATAAGAGCAGAAGGACAGTTTTACATCTATTGACGTATGAGGACAGGCACTCATATACTAAATAGATGCTTAAAAAATAAATGATGGTGTTTGTAGTGGTCGTGACACAACATAATGTAGATAGAGATCAGAACGCAAAACAACAACAAGCAATAAGTACTTTCTCCTCCAAAGAGAAAGAAACCGACTCAAAAGAGTTGTTTGTGCTGATACTTCAACATGCTAGTTAGTGGCACTACACACCACAATGAACATGATGGGATAATATTGTTGTTTTTTGTCTTGCTCGATCTTCTTTTCAGATTATCCAGCTATCGGATCGCCAGCAGATGTTTTATTTTCCACTAAAGATGATGATGAACGCAACTGCTGTTCCAAATTATTTCTTTTGGGACATTTTCTTTTCTGCCTCTTCTTCTGTCGTTGCCTTGTTTAAGTGCTGCAGCATTACCACTACTATAAGTAGGATTTCACAGTTGTTTTCATAGTGCGCGTTGTGATTATTATTATAATTATGATAATAATAATTTGTACAACATGAAAAAAATTAGAGCAAAATCCAAGATAGGTATACGTGAAAGTTTAGAATGGTAAAATTAAACGGAGAGAAACTGTGGACAAGTCGTAATTTCCCGTATAAAAATGGGTAATTACTACAATACTAGAACTGAAAAGCAGACTATACGATTATTTTTTATGGGGAAAGCAGCAGAATACATGAAAAGTATTGTTACGCTTACGTACAATCCGTACAAGAATGAAAAATGGTGCAATAGTATTCATAAATAAAAAAGTGATGTGCAAACTTGATAATTTGATGTTGTTTCTTCATGTCACATTTTTTTGAGATTGACAAAAAATGGTGCAATATCTTGGTGTTTAAAATTATATATTTTACTATATATAGAGTTTTGTTAAATATTTAACGTTTCAAAGTGAAGTTAAAAAGTTTTTACTGGAAGTTGTCGGTTCATGGAGGCATAATACAGAGATAGTTGTGTTGTGTGTGAGAATTTATTATTATTGGTTGAATTTTGTGTACATCTCCGTCATATTTTCTTCCAGTAGTCACGCAAGCATGAGCAACTCGTTCGAAAAGAATATTTTCGAAGATTGAATATGTGTTGCACAAGTGTCGTGTGAGGAAGGATGGTGTTGCTGCTGCTTCAGCAATATAAGAGGGGCTGCTTTCTATTTTTCTTCAATCCACATCGTAAGTTTTTAAGAATTTTCTTATAAATGACAAAAATATTTGCAACTTCTTTAAGTTTAGAGTTTTTTCATGATTTATCATTCTCAATGGTGTCTGATTTAATAATTTACCTATTGTGGAATGTTCTGTCTAGACCCTCGGAGCTGTTCTGTTTATACGCTATGTAATTGTCACGGCCTTCCTCACATTTTTCAACGTAACTGATGTGAGTAAATTTGGCAATTGTTACAGATTTGCCGACCTTTAAAAATGTATTGAAATGGTCAAAATGGTTTGAAATGTCTGCAGGTGATCAAAGATCGTATTACAGGATATTTGCTGCCTTTTGTGGCGTACATAACGTTATTCTTGGCGTTTGGGATTGTGATCTTTCATTCGGTCGAGAAGGTAAGTTATTTTTTAAAATACATGATTTATATTTATTCAATTTTGAAAAAAAATATCATTTAGAAAAAAACTTTCGTGATCTATACAGGAATATTTCATAATACTAAAATGGGCCACACTCGGATTCTCGCTTCTCCAAATCGTCGTACTGATCGCTCTCTACATCTTGAGATTTCTCCCTGCTTACGAATACCGACAATTTCCATTTCTGCCTGTGTCCATCACAGAGGGCTACGTCACCACTGGCTTTCAACTTACCAATTTTACAGGTCACTCCGGTGGCTCATCCTCCACAAGCCACCTCGGAGGGGAGGGCTATTCTTCAGCAGAATTCCTTCCAAATTTAACCCACGGTCCAGGTGGCGCGTACCCAACAAGTGCCACGACAAACGCAAGTAGGAGCAGCATTACCCGTCATCATGGAAGCTCAGTAGGGGGAGATTCGACGGGAGTGTCGAGAGTGAATGTAGTTGATCCAGCAGTGCCCGCAGCTCCTTCGAATAAATATTTGGCTGAAGTGTACAGCTTAATAGCGCTCATTGTAATGACTGTAAGTACTTTTAGTTTTTCTCACATATTTAGTGCGTCTGCTAAATAATACTATCCGTATCACGCTGAACAGACCGTGACAATTACATATAACGTGAAAACTGTGCATGACATGTACATACTCATGATGATTGTCAGTTTTACAACTCCACAATGTGCTGCTTACGTTGACATTTTATTTTTGGTGTTACGACTAAATAATTATCGATTATTGTTTTTTCTCATTTTCAGGTCGTGTCACTTGTATACTTGATACTATTACTAATTTATGTTCGTCAATTGATCTATGAAGACTCTGGCCATGTTTTTGGCCATGCTCAATCCGTTACCAGAAATGTCGCTTTCTACGTTCAACCCCAGGTTATAAAAAATATAAATCAAAATATAAATAAGTACCAGTGGCATTTGAATTGGATGGTCAGAGTAGCATGGTAGGTATTTATTAGATGCTAGGTATCAGCCGGCCCACACCATTATTAACAATTTAAAACAAATTAAACATTTTCGGATATCGAAATCACAACAATACTATATATCCTGTAATCAAAGTAGATAAATGCAAATATGTAGACATTTCCGTTACATATAAAACTTAGACTAGAACTAAAAACTATAACTACTCATGCTCAGCTTCCGCCTTCCTTGGCAATGACTTTAACTTAGACTCGAACTAAAAACTATAACTACTCATGCTCAGCTTCCGCCTTCCTTGGCAATGACTTCTTCTTGGGCGGGATTCTGACTTTGGTGCAACGATGAGTCAAATCAGTAAACGCGTCGTTACGAGGCAGAATCTCTTCATTCTCCATGTCAAACGTGATGTCCAGCTTAGCTTTTGTGGCTAATGCTTGCACATCATTAACCTCACAACTCTTTGTGGTTGTCTTCTTGCCGGCAGTGGGGACCTCCCAACCTCTTGATTGCAAAATGCCAGTTCTCTGGTCACGAAAAATAACTATCTTAACAATAGTAGCAGGAATTCCAACCCGTTTCAGGCCCATCTTCTTATCGTTCTCCTCCTCCGTCTCGTCATCATCATCCCCAGCTGAGTTGGGCTTTGGGTATTCCACTTCATTCTCACTGCAAATAAAAGTTATTTACGTTCATAATAGGTATGTATTAAAATCGTAGCAGTAATGTTTAGGATTTTGTTGTAAGTGTGTAACAGAAGTAGAGAGTAGAAGTAGGGTTTACAAATGCATCATTATTACGCATCGTTATGAAGAATGAATAATTTTGTCGGTGGTACCTGGACACGTGCCTCTTGAACGCCCGCGTGTTGGCACACTCTTTTTTACAAATGCGACAACTCACACGGCCCGAGTGGCTCTGTGCATGCTTGTGCAACTCCTTCCGTTTTATTTTCTTTCTGCACCCTTTCTTAGGGCACTCCACCGGTTTGATTCGGCCTAAGGGGGGCACCAAAATTTTTCAACTGAAAAAAATAAGTTGCTCTNTCAGGGCACTCCACCATTTGATTCCAGTCCATTTTCACTTTCTTAGCCCTACTCGCCATTTCGTTACAAAATCGAAAATTGAATGAGTCACTTATCACCGGTATTAATTACAGTAAAGTCAGTATTAGCAACACTAAAAATGCCTAGTCAATAGCTCAGTCCGCGGGTCACTGGTCATGAAAATGATGCGTGAGAATGGAGTGAAAGTAAGCAACAAAAGCCGAAATGCAGTGTGCTATAAAGCATTACATTTAGTTCTCAAATAGTATCTAATTCGTAATCGAATAAGGTTAATTGAAATGTTTGCTCCTTCCATACCGTCTAATTCGCTCTCCTTTGTTCACATACATGATTTTCATGCAGGTCTGTTTCTGTCTAACTCTCCCTGATTTTTACATATTCTGACCATCCATGCAAACCAACATCGCATAGCTATAACTTTTTCTTGACCTTCATTGATTCCTTGAATGAAATAATAAAATTTTATGATTATGTTTATTGTTTGCACAATACCCCAGTTTGCACAATCAGGAAACTCAGACAATAAACTTACAAATTCTCCTTCGCCTGCACCTCGAAGCAATGCTCTTCATAGTTTGCAAAACCAACACCAGACTAATTGCACGCAACCTTCTTCAAATACTCAGATTCCCAGTGAATTTCTACCACAACCGCAAAATCAACAATCACGTCAACAGATTGGAAATCATTTAAAACCGGGAAATAATGTGGATCGGAATGCAACGCAGCAGCAGCAGCAACCCCAGCACAAAGAAACAACAGCACAATACCAGCATCATCAGCAAACCACACAAACGCAAATTTCTCAACAAAATCAAAGTCAAAATCATATTCACCAAAGATCTCCCGTACCGCCTGCCAGAGAAATGCAACAAAATATCCAGACCCAACAGCAACAACAAGTCATTACAATATACCCACAGAAAGGTGGAGGATTCACGTCATCATCCTCTTCTCCAAGAATGCAAGTGAAATTTGCAAAACCATTGGAACAACCAAACCCCAGTGGAAACACACTTTCTCAATCCCACAGTTACGGAGGAGATCCCGTGGTTCTTCCTGAACCAACCCGAGGCTGTTTGATAAACTCGGGCAACACACAACCGCAACAGCAGCAGCAACAACAACAACAACAATGCAACGTTGCTCCATCTGTCCACATGATGCCTCCAAATCAGCCCCAGTCGCAACAGAGATTAGATCCCGGCAGGAACCTTGTAGCGGCCCCAGGGAGTCAGTTTCAACAAATTCATGGGCAACATGGCTTTCAACCGCACTCGCATATCCAAGGGCATCCGGGTCCATCATCATCATCTTACACACATCATCAACAACAGCAGCCTCCGCAACACATGTCATATCATGCAAAGAGCCGAGCTCAACAACAGAGTTACAACGACATGGTGGATAACTCATCATATCTGGTATTCTCTGGAAACCCCAACACTTCCAATTTAGCCTCAGCAACACCCCCATCAATTCATGCTTCACACATGGCTTCAGCTTCTCATACGTATCCACATTGCTCTCAAAGAAGGCCTAGCGGTTCTATGGTTTGATTTTTCCAAGAACGTTATTTTTTGTATTTTCAGATTGTGATTATTTTAGTATCACGTAAAGGTGGACTTGTATAAATAGCTATTATTATTATAATTATCATATATTACGCATTATTCTTCTAAACAGCAGTAGCAGTAAGTGCTATCTTATGTCAGGCACACATGATAACATTCTATACAGTTTCCAGTGTCATTTCATCATTGTTTCATTAACAGTTATGCGTTTTATTCTCAACAACTGACTGCACACTGTAGGTAAATACTACAAACCTAGTAATAGACTTGATAACCTCAAGGATACTGAGAACAGACTAACAAACAATACGAAATTTCAACTTTCAGACTTTATGTCATAATAGAACCAGTCAGCTATTTTTCTCCTCCGGTATATATACTAGTGAAAGTTGACAAGAAATATTTTTTCTATTACAAAACAACGGCACTATACACAACAATTATAGACTATACAAAGTTAGTACGTTTGATTGTTACTATAATATGAGAGTGTATGAAAATATTATGAAAACAAGCTATAGTATTGGAGAGGAAAAATGACCACACAAAAAGCGCTCTTTAAGAGTTTCTCAAGATTTATAAAAATAACTCGCATAGAAAATCGAAAGTTTTTATCCGGCAGGCATGATCTTTGTAAAACATGATAAAATGAAAATGAAACTTGAACAATTTTGATTGATTTTACTTTATATACAAAAATTTGTAAAATCAGAGATTTCAATAAATCTACTAACATGAGGTTTATCTAACGTTTCATAAAAAAGATATAATAAAAACAGAAAAGTTTACTTTGTTAAATACCATCATAATTTTTATATAGAGCGTATCACTAGCGTTTAGGTAGAAACTGTAGCAGGTAGGTAGATAGAAGAAAAGTACATCATGTACCTGGTACTATGAACTTGTATTAGAAAAGAACAAGAAGAAGAAGAGTGACATGTGTTTACACAACTGAAAATACAATTTTTCAACAGTGAACTGTAAAAGTATTAGATTAGCATATAGATTCAACAAAGTTAACGAACTAAACAGGATAATATGACAACTTTCTTACTTATCTTGTTTAGTTCGTTAATGTGCTATATAAAAGCTTATCATTTAAAATCTACATACATTGTAGTACAAACAAAATGTTACAAGTTTTGTAGCAAAAAAAACCAGAAAGATATTCTCATTGCGGTAAGATTAAGTTTATTAAAGGGACATATAGGTGTCATTTAAACAATTAGTATTTAGCATATTTAAAATAAATGAAAACAGTTTACATAAAAAATACCATACTACAATTACATTAGGTACTTTCTCATTGCGGTAAGATTAAGTTTATTAATGGGACATATAGGTGTCATTTAAACAATTAGTATTTAGCATATTTAAAAAAAATGAAAACAGTTTACATAAAAAATACCATACTACAATTACATTAGGTACTACCCAAGAACAATTTGTCGTCACATTGTTTAATTTGTTCGTTTCATTGTTGTATCATTATCATTAGTAGTTTGTAATGACCACGAAAAAGTTTTAGTTAGTTAGTGTTTTCATAGTGTAGAAATGATATTTTATAGAGTACAGGAATTTCAGGGAATAATTTATTTTGATAATCTGTATTTATTTCGTAAATCAACACTCGGACTATATATCGGTAGGTTAATGTAGAACTCTTTATATATATTGTATAGTCATCATGTGCAGAACACTAGGACAGGAGCATGCTAGACGGTTTAATTAAAAAAGGGATTGAAACGTTATTTGGTTGAAAACGAATTATGGCCAGTACTTGTACCAGTACCTACTTTTTTAATTTTAAGGCAACCGTTTTACCATGTGCTTTCTTAGCTCATGCGAATCACGTAATTTAAATAAACTATAATATCGTTAATTTAAAAAGTAAATACTTATTAGGAGTATATAGAAAAGGACTATTAACGTTTAGAGACAACGTCTATTTCAAAAAACTACACACAATGTACACTTACGTATTCAGATAATATTCAGAAAGTATTATACCAAGTATACTGAGTCACTTAGACAGCAGACTTTTTTAAATGGTGTATTCATATAGTTAGATTTTATTATTGTTGTATTTACTGTTACAAATAATGATTACAATTATTATTTAACATTATTATTATAAAGTACATTGTACATATAATGATAATATATTATACTAGAGCGAGCAGTTATACTTTTTATGGTTGTAAGTACACACGACCTATGTATATGTACACACAAGTTACCATCAGGTAAAAAAGTAACCTTAGAAAGAGACTATATATTTAGAGTAGAAACGTATATTGAGCATTGGTATTTTAAAATGTAACGTAAACATTATTAACTAGTTAATTTTTGGAAGCATTTAGTGTTTCAAAAGTAGAAGAGAATACAGATATAACAAACGAGTATAAAAATGAACATTCATAATACGTAGATCAAATTGTGTAAAGACAATTTGAAAACTTTAATAGCCTGTGATTACTACTCCAGTACACTTTGTATAATTGTAATATTAATAATAATAACAAATTACTATTGTACTACTGTTTACTACTACTATTTGTAAAACTAACCAAAAGTATTCAGATCACACGAATTTTCGCATGCATGAAACTTATATATATAACCGACAAAGTATAAAAAAAATATGAAAGAGTACTCAGAATAAAGTATATATCTCGTAAAATATATGAATCTTCAAAATTGCTAAATTCCTAAATACATTTCCATTATCAATAATTATTGCTGCTGCTAATCACAATTTCTCTCTTTTGAAGCGATAATGAACCGTGTTGTTTATACATTTATTGGGAATTAGCAGAAATACTTTTAAGGATTACAAAAAAAATATTCTCGGATCTCTCCATCAATTTATTGTGGTTATTACTGTTAAAAAATTTCCAAGCTTTTAGTAGGCTATTTACAGGAAAAATTCGGTGATCTATTTACCCCTTCAATAGTAGTTTCATAAATAACTACCTGTTTTGCAACTTTGCAAGTGTGTATCATTTTGTTTTACTAATTTTTTCCATTTATTATTAGTTTGATGGGAGTTTGGAGCATGCTACCAATGTCATCATGTCATGATATCAATATGCACCACAAGTTTTGATGAACTCAATCGGCGGAATTTGAGAAGAAAAGTATAATAAAAATAAACAGTCCTAGAGAGCAGTCAATGGTCATTGTCCTTCTGCTTACAAACCGTCAAACCATTGAAATCATATTAAAGATTTCTCAAGTAAGTACTTCCATTTACGAGATTGACATGATGACTCGTTTGGAGTAATAATAATAAAGTAAATTGTTTTTAATCTTTTGAAGTCTTGCTCGTACTAACTTTTAAAAAGCTTGCGCAATTTGTATATTAACGATTTCAGAATGAGTATTTGCCTACTTGGTTAGAAGATTGAATGTGTTGAAATTGAGTTTGAAAGTTTTAAAAGAAATTCTAGATTGTTGACATTGCAAGTTTCGCTTCTATACAAGATATAAGAAATTATTAT
>JAANSP010002064.1:0-13637 GCA_036850745.1 Homidia socia | reverse complement strand
TTTAATGGGATCACGTCCCGATGAGAGAGTATTGCATGAAATCGCCTATTTCATGTGGTCAGAAACTTGTGCTCAAACTGTGAATATGGTCAGGTCTACCTTGACCTTGATGTCAAAAACGGAGTATCCTTGCAATCCTGTGTACGTTACATTACAATTTACAATTTTTTAGGGCTGCTGTTACAAAGAAAGTTACTAAAAATGTTTTTAAAAAAACAACAACTTTCTTTTAATCTGCAGAGGCTCGTATGCCAGGACTGTACTGAAATACCTTCCCCCTGGTCTAATAGACCCATTGAAAACGGCTTCATATGCTTTGGATTATTATGATAAAAACAACGGTTTTGGCCGTTTAACCTTTATTACGCTTCAGAAACCCGGAAGCTCAGTAATCCCAATGTCAATGTTTATGGGCATCAACAGTTACATTGGTGGATTTTCCAACTCCTTTTTCAGTGTAAATTGACTAGAATTAACATTTAAAACATACATGCGGGTAATTTAAGCGAATTGTTAAAAGATTTAGTATAAGTCTAAAAATTAATCAAATTTTTTTGAAAAGTTTTACCTGAGACTTCAAGGCATAGAAAAGGCCCTTGAGGAATATGTCCCAGACATTAGCGATGGAAAAGTGGATAAAGTAATCGAAATTCTCTCAAAAATAGATATTGAGCAGAAGGGGCAAAAACCATTACGAATCGAATTGGTGATCATGAACAGTGGAAAGGCTGTTCAGTATATTGCAGTAGACGAAACAACGGCTGGAACAAGACTGAGAAGCAGTTATGTATTATTGATCTCATAAACATGGCACAATCATTTCTAATATTGTCTGAATGAACTGTGACATAAATTTTGCAATTATTGTCTGACACAACTTACAGTTATCGCCAGCATTCAAGAGGCTAGGAAAAAGTTTGCTGCTGGAACTGCAATTAGCATTCAGCACCCCGCTCTCACAGGAGGTATTAGGTACCAACAACCATTGGAAATTGGAACACCGGTCTCAATATTTGCGAATCTCGCCACCGTAGTTAAATTTTGCAATCATTATCTGACACAACTTACAGTTATTGCCAGCATTCAAGAGGCTAGGAAAAAGTTTGCTGCTGGAACTGCCATTAGCATTCAGCACCCCGCTCTCACAGGAGGTATTAGGTACCAACAACCATTGGAAATTGGAACACCAGTCTCAATATTTGCGAATCTCGCCACCGTAGCTGCACTTACAACAAATGTTACAAAGACTTCTAGTGCTGGTGGAGCTACGAAAACGGAACAAGATGTCGTTTTACAGTAAGAACATATGCACAGTTAAAAAACCTACACCTTTCTCTTTCCGTTTACTTTCTTCAAACATTCTACAGCATATTATTTTCATGTTTTTGCTTAGAGTTAATGCATTTGCCAAAACGGGTATCACAAATCATATACCTGCAGTTAATACTATGCTGAGCGTTAACAAGCTTAGGAGTTCACGTATTCGCGTTCCCCTACACATGTCCTCTTCAAGCACCGCAAGGACGCGACCTGATGCGTTGCAGTTTAATTTGTTTATTCCAAGACGTACGTACTTTTATATACTCGTGGTTATTTTATTAGATTATTTGCAACATTATGATTTTTGTGTTTTTATTCATACAACAAAAGCGGAAAATCCCTTGGCTGCAATGGTTCACGCAACTTCTGAAGTGTCTCTTCGGGGGGACATTCCTAACGGAATTGCAGATGAACAGGCAGAAACAAAGCTAAAGCAATCGTGTCCAACATGCTCTACAAGTAAAACTGTTACAAAAGGAGCAGTCTTTCGTCAAGAAGTAAAAAAATAAAATTAAAATTTCCATTGGAGTAAAAATCATTGTTTAAGATAAAATACCGTTTCGTTACAGCGAGTGCTTTCACTGCCATCACCTAAACTTTTACGCGGTGTTACAGCGCAAGTGAAATACTTTGACTGTGAAAGGGATCACTCCAAGGCTGCCCTATTGAAACGAGTACGTTTATTTTTCAGTGATACTGGTAAAAATGCCGGGTAAGTTATTTACATATATAACATGGGTAATCAAACTTTCAAAACGTTTGTAAAATTAGTGCAACAGGTGGAATATGATATACTTGTTGTATATAAGCTTTATGTATAATATATGTATTCAGTCACTTTGGAAGCTCCTTGGCGAAAATTTCATTGGGGTTGGATCATGCTCTGGACACTCTCTTTGTATCTCCCTACGGAGAAACTTGTGGTCTAAAGGCTATCTTTGTTCAGGATCCGGCTGCAGCAACTCGCACGAAAACAGTGAGTAGGATACTTTTGCGCAAACTTTCTTTACAAACCATGCAGCTACTGTATCATCTTTATCATTTTTGGTAAAGGTTTCAGGCACAATCAGTAGTAAAATCAGGAAAATCTCCCCCAAAAATGGAAATCCTGTCCACCCTGATACTTTCCCATGAAGGTGAGGAAACGTCTGAAACAAAGGTGGATTTGTATGCGATTCTTAAGGACACCCGACAAAATGAAAGTAAAAATCAACAGATTAGCATAAAAGCAGCAGTAATAAACGGACCAAATGGTTCAAGTGGCATAGCCTGCTTGGACATTGACAACCGTCTACGCAGCAATTGGGAGGATCCTTTAGCTTTCACGGGGCAAAGTGAACCAACTATAAATCAAACCATTGCATTAAAAGTTGGCAAATTTTCTGCAGGCGAGCCTAATCGTCAATCGTCCGTTCAAGATTTACCTTGTTTAACCAATCATGCAGAAATTACATTTACTGGTGATGCACAGAGATCAAGTGAGCAAAGTGCAGAAGCAGAAACTGCTGCAGCTCCTCCTTACAGCCAATGCCAAGCGGACAAAGCAAGTGGTTTATGGCCAGGAAAATTTATTCCTCCCACAAGAGCTTGTGAAATGGTGATGATGGAGCAGACAAGGCTAAGATCGGCCAACTTATCACTTTGCTATAAGGTTAGGAATATTTAAAGAGACAAAAAATAATACCAGTAAATATTTTATTAGAAATGAGTTCATAATGTTTTGAGTCATTCCTAAATTCATATTCAATGAAGATGTCATCAGAGGTGAGAAGAGTTAATTTTAATGAACCTGAATGAAACTCGAAAATATTTTTTCTCCACTTTTCTCAGTATTTCTTTGTGCGTCAAAGAAAATTGAATTAGAAAACAAATTTTGCCAAAAAATACATTGGAAAAAATGTTTCCTTTTTTTTATAAAAGATTACAAAGGATGCACGACGACGATGGGCTGCACTCGCACATTTGAGTGCCAGCTTCTTGTCACCTTATCTTGTTGACTCGTCAGAAATTGACTCTGCCTCGGATCATACACATACTCCTAGTCAGCATAATCATCGCTCCTCTGCTGATGCAGCACTTTACACAAACGGTGAAGTAGAGGTCAACCTCAATTTGCGAAAAAATGCACCTCAAATGAATGTTCACTACTCAAGGAATGACGGAGAGGAGAAGCATTTTCATAACGTTGACTTGAGTTTGCTTCCGCCGTTTTTAGTACCTGATCCATTCACAGCAAGAGTTTCGCCATTAAAGCAAATTCAAAGAGCTGTAGGCTTATCTGGTAGGATTAATATGTGAAATTTTAAAATTTTATTTGACATTTTTTCCGATGAAAAATTGCTTCTCTATAATCACTATCCCCATTTTTGATTGTATTAATGCTCTTGGTTAGGTTCATGCTCCATTTCACCAGCAGCCGTTCTAACCTTGGACGGTTTCATGTATCCAGTTTCCTTAAGTGCATGAATGCAGCGTGCTTGTCAGTGGAGATTGTAGCAAAAGGTCACAGTATGCCATTCTCGCAAGACAAATGCCCAACCAACAACTTGTACGCTGCCCAATCTTACAAATAATTTTTTGTGAATCTATTTTTAACTGATAATAATTGACATTAAATTTATATTCATGGATTCAGGCGGTCATAATCCAAATTCAAGAAACACGTATTGAGTTGCAAAATCCATCCACTGTAGTAATCGACGGGTCATTGAGAACATTTAGAAATTTCGAAGAGTTTGGAAAGGATGACAAGTTCTTGTAAGGATTTTGCAAGTTTTAAACGAATATTTACTCGTGTCCTGATTGTCTAGAAGATTTAAAAAATTGAATTTTTTGCTTTGCTTAGAATATACACGCGTAAGGATGAGGTTTATGTAACGTTTGTCACGCCACCTATAACTGTGCGATACACTGGTTCCTTCTTAACCGTTGATCTGGGCGCAATGTTTAGAGGTGTCAATTGTGGACTCTGTGGAAATTGGGATTACAACCCTTATAATGACATGTCAGGGCCAAAGTTCTGTCCAAGGCCATTTAAGTCCAGCGGAAATTGTTCAATCTTGGGTTGTGAAGGAAGGACAATGTACGGATGTTGGACAAAGCTGCTAAGTTTTTAGAAAAACATTGATGCAAAATAATTGTATGGCCTATAGTATCCCTAGAATACGCACATCTTTTAGACACCACCATTTTATGAATAAGACACTGTTAGTAATGCAACACTTTTACGTGCAAAAAGATAAGTATATAGCGAATTAGGTTACGTTTTCAAGTAGACATGAAATTGGCATACGCTAAAGCTAAACTCTATGCCTAACCTTAATTAAATATTTCGTTGACTTGACTGCTGTGTGGACTTTTTACCTGCGATCAAAGTGTCAGAAATCAGAGCAGCAATAATAATGTTAATTGTTTCATGTATCTCAATTTAAGAATTAATGATTGCAAAATGTTTGATAAATCGGCAATGACTAATTATTCGGTTTTGGATATTTTTATGTACATAAATAAACACATTATAAAAATGTTCTTAAAAATATCAGTTTTCTTGCAGTTTCTTCTTTTCCATCGTGAATCAGCATCCTTGTTTTTACTTATTATTGGGTTTTCAGCCAAAAAAGATTGAATGATGTAAATTGCCACATACCTATTATATCATTCGTTGCGTTAAAGTTGTTCAATCAATGACTTTATTTCTCATTTTATCACTTTAAGAAGCGATGACTATGCGAACACCAATCCAACATGTTACATTTTCCAAGAAAAAAAAATTAATTCATGAATACCTTTTTGGCTGAGTTTGCAAAAAACTACGGATTGTTTTAATAAATATTTGTCATCATCATTTTTACTATTTGGATCCAATGTAACTGTAAGCTTGAAAAAGTTCGAATTGAAAATAATTTTTTGTAAAGGAACGTCTTACAGACATTGCGTGAGCAAGTGCCTCCAATGGAATATAAAATGAATAATTTATAAAGCTACCTTATCTCAAACCCACACTGAGATTTTGTCGGGAAAAAGTTCCGTGGGACAACAGACATCCATCCCTACGTACATCTGCATTTTAGTTAATAAGTCCAATCTTCAAATAGAATCTGGAATGTTCAAGGACGCTCAATGCCAAAATTTGAATGGGAATGAATGAAGGTTAACACCCGATGGTGTTATATAACTTTTTAAATTGGTGCTAATTTTTTCAATACGTAGGTAGTAGATTCATTATTACAAAGTACATGCATTTAATAAAATAATATATAAAATCATGAAAACTAATTTGGATAAGTGGTATATTAAGTCGCAAAACCTTACAAGGCATGTTAAAATTAAAATTGAAAGTCGCGATTAGATTTTCAAAACCCAAGCCGACGAAATATAAAGGTTGAGGTTACTATTAAATTTGCCGGTGGGTGATAAGATAATAGCATCTACTGTAGATACTAGCTTCAAAACCATAAAAAATACGATCGACAAAGAAACTACGGTGAGAAGAGAGCACTTTATTTATTACTTTCATAGCTACAATTTACAGGTTTATGTTTTTATGCGTATCCGTATCTAAAAAGGTTGTTTGTAGTCACTCTCCTTCACCTTTAGATTCTTGTAGTTTTATCATTGCATGTGTACCTTATCAATGAACAAAACTTGCTCGTAAAACATTATATTGAAAGTCGCGATTAGATTTTCAAAACCCAAGCCGACGAAATATAAAGGTTGAGGTTACTATTAAATTCGCCGGTGGGTGATAAGATAATAGCATCTAATGTAGATACAAGCTTCAAAACCATAAAAAATACGATCGACAAAGAAATTGCGGTGAGAAGAGATAGCACTTTATTTTTTACTTTTTTAGCTACAATTTACAGGTTTATGTTTTTATGCGTATCCGTATCTAAAAAAGGTTGTTTGCAGTCACTCTCCTTCACCTTTAGATTCTTGTAGTTTTATCATTGCATGTGTACCTTATCAATGAACAAAACTTGCTCGTAAAACATTAAATGTAAATTGAGTTACTAACCCAAAAATAAATACGTTTAATACCAGGTCTTTCCAAGAGAACTTTCCAGAGTCACTTGTTTCGTGTCTACTTATCTATTTGTTCATAGACGCCACCAATCCTCATCACAGAATACTGACTGTGCATCACAATCACATTACATTATTATTATTATTACCATTACCCTTTCAATCGAGAAATAAATCACAATATAATTTTTTAGAAAAAAATACCGATCAGTATCCGGATAAATGTATTGCGTGATCGTATCTACTTATCTGTTTGTTCATAGACGCCACCAATCCTCAATGAGGATTCCTCATTATCCTCATCCCAGAATACTGACTGTGCATCACAATCACATTACATTATTATTACCATTACCTTTCAATCGAGAAATAAATCACAATATAATTTTTTAGAAAAAAATACCGATCAGTATCCGGATAAATGTATTGCGTGACATTTCTTCTGTAGGACAAAAAGGTGCATTCATACAACATTGCATTGACAGGCAATATTTGTCTTGCATTGCCCCATTGTTGCCTTTAAAGTGCACTACACTATACTACATACTATAGTATGTATGTAGTATAGTTTTATCATAAATGATGAGTTACTTTATCTGGCTACATTGATTAAATTGTTATTTTTTACAATAATCAAATATGAACAATAACTTTCTTCATGGTCAAAACTTTTTGTGTAGTAAGGAAAACAGAAATCCCCTTTCATCATTTCAAAAATGTTTTCTTAAAGATAAGCATATTTTCAAGACCAACTTTTCTTTATCTCAGTGAAATGTCAACTTTGAAAAATATGAATACGACTCCAGATTCCAAAGTTCTGGTAAAGAATGGAAGTAGGCAGTCGGCAACGGCAGTCTAAAAAATCTTCCGTATTCCGTATCTTCCTTGACTAACTCTTCACACTCCCATAACATAACACCATTTAAATAATATGTAGTTTTATACCTGATTTCAGCATAATAAGTATACCGACAAAATGACAAGTTGTTATTTATAAATCCCGATAAAAATAATGAAATTATCTAAATATTCATTGCACCATGCAGAAGCGAACTTTGTTCCAACCAAAATCCCAAAGATATGACACAGCAACATTACTCCCAAGCATTTTTGTTTACCTTTAAATTAATTGATAAAAAATATCACACTTTTTAGGTTTGTTTACACAAAGTGGCGTCTTTGAAGAATAATCATGAGTACTTGCCTCTTTTTGAAAAGTTTTCCACCGAACAAAGTACAAAGTCAGAGAGGACGGGAAATGGAGAAAAATTGAATTATCATCATGGTCAAAAGTAGGCGATTTATGATGGATGACACATCTATTGAAATGGCAAAAAGTATGTACTTTGAATTTTGGATAACCAAAGATTTAGGTAGGGTTTATCAACTTATCATACATGTTAGGATCGTGAGAATAATGCCAAATAGTCCATTTACAATTTCCTATTTCAGTAAAGTAAGTTATGAATGTTCAAATAGATGTTTATCAGACAATTTGAACTTTTGTCTTTGGACCTCATTTTTATGACTTTATAAAAAAGGTAATTTGACCTATAAAATTGAATTTCTTCACCTTGTACGACATGATTTTCCAAACTGAACAAAGTGTACAATATGGCAAAAATATCTCGGCTAGACAGACGGGCAGAGATTGTATTTGTAGGTGGTCTCTAAAAATAACAATAATCTTGTTGCTACCTGCTTTCATCAGTGATCTTTATACTTGAACTGTTTTTATTTCACGTTAAATGTGCTCGACACATATGCCTACTACCTTTGATAAATGATTATGATTATCCCTGAATAAAAGTGTGTAATTTTTTGTGCAATAGACGTACGTTTATTTTTGCAAAAAATTACGCAATTAATTTTTGATGAGCAAAGAAAGAGTTTNAGACGTACGTTTATTTTTGCAAAAAATTACGCAATTAATTTTTGATGAGCAAAGAAAGAGTTTATACGAATGATCGTCACCATACACGTAATTCCAAAATTGATTAATGATGGGGAAGTATATTATAGTGGACTCTAAGACCCTACTGGAGATTTTTTAAATTAAAATGTAGATACATAAGCACCTAGACACAAATGCATAAACTGATGGTGATGACATTTTAGATGACATTTTATATTCATAATTACACATCTTATATTTTAATTTTAAAGAAAAAATTTGATGACCAAAGTGGAATGGTACCAAATGGTAGGCAGGTACGAGGTACATACATAACATACAACCTTAACACAGTGTCAGTAATCAAAAACCGTCTTGAAAAAATCTGAAATTAATGTCCAGTCAGATATAAAAAGGTTACGCTATCATCAGCTAAACTTGAATCATAAGTAAAAAAATATTTGTGATAAGGTGTATAGTGGGTGCGATTTTATAATGAGCCTACCACTATAAGAACTTGTTTACCACTTGAAACTGTCGTATTCTTGGAAGAGAATATCTTTTATACATCCGAGTTTCTTTATTTGATATATTTTTTTTATAAAAAAAAAGAGATAAGACAAATTCATGACCAAACTTATATATGCTTAAATAAATGAAATCCATCCATTTTTTCAAGAGTGGTCTTTTCATGGTAAAGTTTAATAATTATTATAAAGATCAACACCGATGCAGCAACGACTTTAGGTACATTAAACATAATACATGCACGCCCATTTAACATTCAAAATCTTAATTTTAATATGACGTGACTTGACAAACACTTGAGAAAGTCGATTCAACGCTGTTATAAATAGGCTGCCTTTGGATTTTCAGGCCATTCCTTTTTAGGCCACAGAGCCAGATATAATCAGTATTCACCTGGCACACGATTTCCCGACCGGATCTACGAATAAAAAAATTATGAAGTATCTTATCCTTCTGGGTAAGTTTCTAGATAATTTTTTTTGAAATTTAGAGAAAATATTGAAACTTTTAATAGACTGGCAAAGAGTGGAAATTAGGATTTTTTTTTTGAGAATATTTATTTACATATATTTTTGTATACTATGTATCCTAAAAATTGAGTATATTTATATATTTGCAGGCCTCGTGCTCAGCAGCTCCGCTTTCGTTAAGCGAGATGTTGGCACCGCCCTTTTCCAATCCGGAAAGGAATACGTTTACGGTTACTCGGCTTCCCTGATCGCTGGTTCCAAGGACTACGTTAGCTTTGCTTCTGCTGTCAATATCACCGGAGAACTCCATATCCAAGGAGGTGCCAGTGTTTTGAACGTCCAACTGAACAATGTACAACTCGGTCTCTACAACGGAGAATGGCAAATGAGCCCACTTCCCCAGTTTGAGCGCAAGACTTTCGCCCAGCTTGCTCCTCTTTCTGAACCTTTTGCCGTCAAGGTAGAAGGTGGAAAGGCCAAGGGAATCGTTCTTAACAAGGACATCCCTATCTGGGCCCAAAATATGCAAAGGGGTATTGCCTCTGCTCTCCAAATCAACCTTGCCGATGTTGACATTCATCACGGAAGTATCACCCAAACTGAAGAAGTAAGTTACATCTATTCATTTTTTTTGAAAATTCATTTTAATCCGAATGAAATTATGCTATCTGTCAATGAGCTCATCGTTATGACTCTATATAACGTCATTTCTTTGCTACTTTTTAGGAAACCGTAGTCGGTGAGTGTGTCACTGAGTACATTGTCGTTCCTGGTCCTGATGCCAATCATGGACAAGTCCGCAAGTACAGGTCCCATGCCCAATGTAAGAATGCCCCACGCCGTGTCCGTGCTCCAGGAATTTCTGGAGAATACTGCCCTGACTCCAACTCCAGGGTAAATTGTTACAAATAACGTTTTTCATTCTTATAGCTAATCATGGACAAGTCCGCAAGTACAGGTCCCATGCCCAATGTAAGAATGCCCCACGCCGTGTCCGTGCTCCAGGAATTTCTGGAGAATACTGCCCTGACTCCAACTCCAGGGTAAATTGCTACAAATAACGTTTTTCATTCTTATAGCCTTATAGCGTGACACATTGCAAATGTGGTCAGAAGCAGAGTGCGTATGCTTAACTATGTATGTACTAATGAATACTGCATCGCATTTTTACAGGATGTGCTCAACTCCACTGGTTTCGGTGTATACGATTTGGAAATCCAAGATGGTGAATTGAAGGTCAAGCGCATCTCCGTAGGATCTTCCGTTGTCTACAACCTCTTTGGAACTGATGGACACACCCAATACAGTTTTGGAATGTAAGCTTATATGCAACATATAAAACTTGGATACTGAACCATGAATGATATTGGCTCAAAAGCTTTTGTGAATATTTGATGGAACTTTATCTAATTTAATTTTTATTTAAATAAATTCAGGATCAATGCCGTCCTTAAGGAAGTCAAGGGAGGATCCGTTGCTGGACCATCCAACGGTGCCGAAGCCAACCACTTGGAATTTGTCTTTGAAAACGAAAATTCTGAAGATGAAGACCTCAAGAGCCCAAAACCCTTCTTCTTCCACCACCACGACGCTGATCTTGATGCCGCTGGTCAAAACAAGGCTGCTGAAAAGCTCGTTGAGAACATTCAAAAGATTCACCATTCTTTGGAACACATTGAAGAATTCAAGGATACTGAACAATTCCACAAGGTCAGCCCATTCGCCGTCATCCCCTTCGTTTCCGCTCTTGACTACCAACACTTGAAGGGAGTCGAACAACAACTCAAGGGAGGAGATCAAACTGAATAGTACGTTGCATAGATCTCAATGTATTCATGCTTTTGGGAGCATTATGTACATATAGACAGACACACATCATAAAAATATAACTTTTCTTAAACTTTCTCAGCAAATCTTTTCTTGGACGCCTTGGTTGTCGCCGGAACTGGTCCAGCCACTCTTGTCATTCGTGACATTGTTCAAGAAACCACTGAAACCATCATCATTGGCCGTCTTATTACTCCTCTGCCCAACTACATCCGTAACCCAACAGAGAACCTTCTCCAACAGCTTGAGCCCCTCCTCGAAAAGGCCGACATCCACAAACACTCTAGCCGCTTTATCGAATTTGCTTTTGCCAGTCTTTTGGGCAGAACCTGCAAAAAGAACGGTTGCCAGAAGAGCGGACTCTTGGACAAGTATGTCAAGATCTTCTCTGACAGAATCGCTGCCTCCACCAGCTTCGAAGAAAAGACCCAAGCCGTCATTTCCCTCAGAAACATCAACCTTCCCGTCGCCTCTCATGTTCTCTTAAACGTTGTTAAGGACAAGAACCAAGAACGCACTGTCCGTGATGCCGCTATGGGAGGTCTTAAGCCTCTTCTTAAGGAAGACAAGCTTTCTCTCCGCAACAACCTCCTCCCCATCTTTTACAACCGTCAAGAAGACCCTGAGCTCAGGACTCACGCTTTGATGTGGGCTTTGATGAATACTCAACAAGAATCTCTCTTCCAAGAGGCTGCCGTTTACATGTGGACTGAACAAAACCCCAATGTCAAGAACTTTGTCGTCTCCCTTTACCGTAGCTTGGCCTACAGCACCAAACCCTGTGCCAATCTCGTGTAAGCACTCTAAAAATCTATGCAAATATTGTTGTGTACCAATACGTTGTTCCAATCCTTAAATTATTTATTTTTGCATTTAAACAATGTAGTGGATCCTACGCTAAGACTGCTTCTCAAATCCTCCCCCCATGGAAGGTATCTGGAAAGTACTCTGGCCAATACATCTCTGACTACTATGATCGCCAATACAACTTTGGACACATGACTGGTTAGATTTTATGTTATTTATTCCATAACGGATACCAATAGCACAAGAATATGCATTCAATATGCATAACATATAGGTGTACACTTAATTAACACTTCATTGAAATTCCATTCCTAACTTTAGTTACCTCCGTTCAAAAGTCTGGACTATCTGTCGTTCCACGTTCTGCTTACGTTGGATTCTATGGACAAACCGCTGGATTCGGAACCAACTACTTGTCCGCGTTTGTCCGTCTTGAAGGAATTGGCAAGGCTCTCGCCAACAGGCTCATGTCCATGACCACTGGTGTTGTTGACTTTGATGACCTCAAGGAAGTCCTCGGCAAAATCGGAGTTGAAGATCGCGAAGCCGAACCCCTCAAGATTGAAATTGCTCTCCTTCTTCACAACCGTGTTGTTGCCTACCATGCTGCTGATGCCTCTACCGTCACCACCATCCCCAGCCTTATCAAAAAGTTGAGCGAATACAAGAATGCCGCTTACGACAAGGAAATGTACCGCATGTTGCTCATCGGTGGAGGTAAGTCATATATTTCATAATTTTTGTTAACTGCTTATTAAAATTAAAATTTCATGAGTTAAATACTTTATTTTTGCACATCTTTCATTCTAGCCACCATTGAGAAGCCTAATGAACTTGGAACTCCAGTTTCTATCATCAGCGCAGTCACCGCTGTTGCTGGACTTCACGCCAAGGTCACCTCTGAGAAGACTGGAACCACCCTGTCTAGAAACTACAACATTCGTCTCCAGTAAGTTTTATTGTGACTGGGAGAAGATGAAGGGAAAGCAAAAATATAAATAATCTCTTTTGGCTTATGTATGCATTATTTAACTGAATTGCAGACTCAATCTCCACGGACAATCCTCAGTCAACAACCATCTTCCAGCTTTCGGAAGTGCTCACTCCGTCACCGCCGTCCGTTCCCTCCGTATTCGCCTCCCACGTGAAATGAGCATTGGTCTTGATGTTAAGCAACAATCCCTCAACTTTGTCATGAACGCTCCAACTGAAGCCGACCCAATCGTCGCCAAGGTCCACGCCACCGCTGTTACTTCCGTTCGCAATGACGCCCCAGCTTCCCTCAAGGATCAAGAAATTGTCGACCTTCTCCACCAGACCTGCCCAGACTGTCAAGGAAAGGCTGTCATCTCCAAGGGAGAAAAGTACCGTGAAGAACGCCAACTCGGATCCGGATACAAGTACAAATTCATGGAAGGAATCAAGGCTGGAGCCAAGTACTTTGACTGTGAAAAGATTCACAGCCGTGTCCATGTCCTTCGATCTCTCCGTAAATTTTTCGGACCAGAAAACAAGAACCTTGGAGGACGCTTGGGTGGACCTCTCACTCAAATCCGTCTTGGTGCCCGTTATCTTCTCCAAAGTTTGTTCCTCTCCCCACCTACTGAAACTTGCGGAATGAAGGCTTACTTCAAGCAAGATACCACCGCTGAATCCGTCTACGACAAGCTCGAAGGTCAAGTCAAGGTCAAGTATGAATCCGATCCCAAAGAAAAGTTGGGACTCCGCGTCCAAGTTAAGGCCTCTCTCAACGCCAAGTACATTGG